>ML785639.1:536201-640577 GCA_009831015.1 Picea engelmannii | reverse complement strand
CCCCCCACTAAAAGAAACATCAACATCGGTGTTAAAAACACCATTTATATACAATTATACAAAACGAAAAAATGGGTATGTCAATCTCATGGCATCTTCCATCTCCCATGTAGCTTCATCTACTCCAAAGTGCTTCCATTGAACCTTGAACTGCAAAATGGCTCGGTTTTAGAGCATTGTTTCTCTCCTATCTAGGATACATTCCAATTTGAGCTATAATTATCCTTCTAGTTCCACCTATATCATAGTCCAATCAATTACATTATTATAGTAATACACATATTTCTTTAAAAGATACACATGGAACACATTATGAGCTCTAATAGGAGGCGGTAATGCAAGATTGTATGCTTCTAGTCCCACTCTTTCCAAGACGTCAAATGGTCCACAATAGTGGTGTGTCAATTTAACACACAATCCCATTCTCAGGGAAATTATCTTGTGTTTCACTCGAAGATACACATGATCTCCTACTTTGACCTCTCAAGGATTTCTCTTGTTGTCTTCATAGATCTTTTGTCTACACTGGGATACATTCAATTTTTGCTTATCTTAACCGTTTCCTGCTCCATTTCTTTCAACAATTATGGTCCAAGTGTGATTCTATTCACTAGACTATTCCAACTAATTAAAACCCTACACTTCATGCCATTAAAAACCTCAAATGGGATCATCTTTAATGATTATGGATAACCATTTTTGTAGGCGAATTCTACCAAAGGGAGATACTCGTCCCACTATTTGGGATGATGCATAACATGCATATTCAACATGTACTCTAATATTTTGTTCACTCTTTCAGTATGACCATTTGTTCGAGGATGGTAGGTTGTACTAAATGCCAATTATGTTCCCAAGCCTGAAAACAAGATTTTCCAAAATCTTGAGGTGAACTTGGCATCTCTATCAGAAATTATGGTCTTGGGAAAGCCATACAGTCTAAAAATTTCCTTCATAAAAATGTTAGCAACATCCATGGCTTTGGAGGTAGATTTAATATGAATAAAGTGATATTCCTTTCCCAACTTATCCACTACAACCATGATTGCATCGTTTTACTTAATTTTCCGTAGCAACCCAGTAATGAAATCCATGGAAATCATTTCCCATTTCCATTCAGGAATCAGAAGGGGATGCAATAAATCTATAGGATTTTTATGCTTAAATTTTACCTACTGACACTTCAGACATTTAGCAATGTACTTGGCAAGGTCTCGCTTCATTTTGGGCCAATAATATAGCTACCTTATTATTGTCACCATTTTTTGTTAACCAGGGTGACCTACATATGGTATTTTATGGAACGCATCTATGATTAAATGCCTCAAATGATCCAGGTGGATATCGATGGCCACCCACCTTTTCCAGCTAGCTCAAAACAACTTTCTAACAATTTTGATAATTTACTACTTTTAGCAGTTTTCGGGTCCTGAACTTCTAGAGCCGTTTTGAGGCCCTAAACAATTTTTTTGGGGGTTTATAGTCCTTGGATAGATCTTTCCAATGGGCTGTCATACGCCTAAAACAGAGATCATATGAAAACGTTACGACCCTGGGAAGTTGATGTACTGACTTACCCAAACGGGGCCCACATGACTTTTGGTGCTTCATCTCCTAGGGTTAGGTTTTTGGATGTATAGGGTTTTTGAAACTCTTGTTTATTGTAAAAAGGCCTTGAGAGCCTCATTGTAATCATCTTCTTGCAAATGAACTTCGTCATCACATCTCTTCTCAGAGATAAGCTGCCACCATTCCAGCAAGCTTGTTTTTCCCTGCATTTTATAGTTTCATCTTATTTCCTTATTAATAGAAAACCAGTTTTATTGTATCTTTGTTATTTTGTGTTAAGCATCTGGTAATAATCTGTAGTCATTTCGTTCTTCTCATAAAATCCGGATCATCAAATATGATGAATGAGGCACATATATTCTATTACTATACAAAACCATATCATCAACTCCCAGTTGATATCCTTCATATTTATTTTCCCTAGGTTCTCATTGTAGCACTTCTTTTTCTTGAGTATAAAATTCATCTTTCTGCAAGAGGTTCACAATCTTCTACTTGATGGAAGACTCCTTTACACTTGTTGTTTCTATGTCTAATGTTTAGACACTTCGACTAAGAAAATCTACTGCTGTGTTTTCCTTTCTTTTGATGTGTTTGATTTCAAAATCAAACATACTAATCAACACCATCCACCTAGCTTGTCTACCATTCCACCTTGGCTGGTCAAAGAAATAATTCAAACCACAGTGGTCTATCATTAGGATAAATCTTCTCCCAATAATGTATTGTCTCCACATATTTAACGCATGGATGTTTGTTTCCAACTCTAAATTGTGGGTAACATACTTTTCTCTCACTCTTATTTAACTTTTGTGATTCATAACAAATCACTTTCCATTTTTACATAAAAACTTCATGGAGTCCTTCTTTGCAAGCATTTGTATAAACCAAGAAATCCTTTTCTGGCTCTGCAATCTTCAGAATGTAGGAATTAGTTAAAATATGCTTAAAATGTTGGAAGCTATCTTCACTCTCTGGTCACGATATAGATATTTTTTCCTTTCTCTAGAATGAAGTAGTAGGATAAGCAATATTGGGAAATTTCTTTATGAACCTATTGTAATATCCAGCTAAGCCCATGAAGGATCTTACTTCTATCACATTTATATGGGAAGGATAATCCATGATTTCCTTGATATTTTCAGTATCCAAGTCTGTCACTCCCTCTGCTGAGATCACATGGCCTAGATATTAGATTTCCTTTTGAAATAAATCACACTTGTTGAACTTAGAGTACAACTGGTTCTCTCTTAAAACTTGTAGCACCATCCTGAGATACTCTTCATTCTCTTCTATGTTCTTGGAATACACCAAAATCTTATCCACAAATACCAAGAAAAAGTTTTTCGAGTACTTTTTGAGCATAGTATTCATCAGACACATGAATCTGTTTGGCACATTTGTAAGTCCGAATGGCACCAATATAAACTTATAATGTCCTTACCTTGTTATAAAGGTTTTCTTGTGGACGTCCTCATCCTTTTGTCTGACTTGGTGATATCCCGAACTCAAATCAATCTTTGAGAAAATTGCAACTCCTCAGAGTTGGTCAAAGAGATCATCTATCCTAGGAAAGGATACATGTTCTTGATGGTCATGTTATTCAACTACATATAGTCGATGCAAAGTATCAAGGTACCATCCTTCTTCTTTACAAAAAGGACCGGTGATCCCCATGGAGATACACTCGACCTAATGTAACCCTTATCTAACATTTCTTTTAGTTTCACCTTGATCTCCACCAACTCTGGCGTACTCATCTTGTTAGGGACTTTTGATGTTGGTATTGCTTCCTACACAATATGTATTGAAAAATATGGATTTGTTCTTAGAGATAGTCCAAGCACTTCTTCTGGAAACACATTTATGAATTCCCACAACACTAGGTGATATTCAAACTTCAACTCTTTGCTCTCTATTGAGTTACGAAATTGTATAGCATACAAGGGACACCCTTTTCTGTTGAAAATTTTGAGCTGCAACATTGATAGTTTCCTTATTGAAACTGGCTTTTGAATGCCTTGCAAAATCCTTGCATTACCATCCTCATCTTCACATTTCAAAACCTTCTCATAACAATTTATCCTTTCCTTCTGTGAAGCTAGCCAATCCGTTCTCAACAACACGTCATATGAGCTTAGGGGTAGGATATTCAAAGTTGCTTGAGTCTGCAGTCCACTAATTTTGAATGGACGGGCTTCAATCACTTCAACCACTTTCCTCTTTGTTCTGGTGACTAACTAAGCCAACCATCCTCTCACATGTTTCTTTATCTCTAATGAACATGTTTCAACAACTCGAGCTGAAATATAATTGAGGTTATAACCTGGGTCAATTAAAATAGAGATAGGTTGCTTGGTGACAATATCTTCTAATTACACCAAAGAGGCTTGGTGGTCAACTTGCTTATTTTCCATAGTTTCATATAATCTTGACATGCTTCTGGCTACATCATTAATTGTAGTTGGCTCCTACACATTATACACCTTTTGTCTATCATGTTGTTTATGAGGAAAATCTCTTAATAGGTGTGGTTCTCCACTTCCCCAACATTGCAAAGGTCCTTTCTTCAGATCCACTTTGAGATGGAAAATTTTCCTCATTCACACTCCTATTGGGTTCACCCTACTAAGAACCTTTCCTAGAATTATTATAGGGGAATGACTTGAATATGTTCTTCAGGACTCCACTCTTATCCTTCCTCTTCCATTCCTTTGAAGGATCTTGCATATGCTTAAACTGATCATAAAAATAATTAGCCTTCCAAATAGTTTCCTTCAGTTTCTTGTATTTTTTGAACTCAATTCGATCCTGGTATAATTGTGGTATACCACTAAGAAAACATTTCACTCTTTCCTTTTCATCCTTCAGGTAAGGGACATACCTCAACAACTCCATAAACCTTTTGGCATATGCATACATAGTAAGTTGTTCGAACTTATGCTCATGGAATTCGTTAACCCTTTAATCATAATACTTCTCCGATAGATATACCTTTCATAAATATTTCTGAAAATGATTCCGGGTCATATTTATTTCCTTAATGATCCAGGAGGATATAAAAGGGAAAAAAATCAATTTCCTTGAATCTCAGCAAAAAATAGTGCCAATTTGAAGTTGCCATTGCAATCTTTCCAACGACGTAAATGACACCACAAACTAAGTTTGAATGAAGAATTTATGGATGATCAAAGTTGTGGTCAACCTAGTCAAATTCAACATGCTGACATCAACTTTCGTACATGTGAGGTCATCATCCAACTATGCAGAGGTGATGTCAGCATGAAATCTTGTTGATTTGGCACTTTTGGTGGCCACTTGGGCCAATTAACGGGTGACACATGGCACACCCATGTGGAACCACCTAGGATCTGCCATGTGGCCTCTTGATAAAGCTACAACTGGTGTAACATCCCCATCATCCAAATGGGTTATGCCACGCAAACATTTTCAAATTGTATGCAAATTAAAACATATACACACAGAAACTCTTGCAGAAATTTATATATATAACTTAAAACAGACAAATACATTTTGTAAATGCATAGATTCATACAAAAATAATAGTAAACATATACATGCATCATATACATGAAATACCCATAAATATAAAGACATGTATAAACCACACAGAGGGAAAAATCCATAAAAATAAACACATAAATAATAATGCAGCATATAAATTAACACACAATTGACACTTATCTTAGTAAGAATATCACCAACTACATGCAAACCTTCCACGAACCGCCCGACCTTAGACCATGCTGCTCATCACTCTCAACAGTGGGTCACCCTCAAGCTGGGACTAAACTGCACCCGTGTAAAGGGATTCCTAGCCAGGATGATGTATCTCAGACAAAAGGAAATACTCTGTCACAGGTGCGAAGTCAAACTAACAACCTATAGTCCCTCATTTCCCACATGCCTATCTCACCCCAGGATGTGTGCCCCTTCTCTGCTCAATAGTCCTTCGGTTGTCCCACATCCTTTCCGAGCTTGAGAAACAGGTTGGACAGGAAGTCTCAGAGCCCTGTAGCTACAGTTTGGCACCTTTGGGAAATCAATTCCCAACAATTCTCTCACCTAGAGATAAATTGCTCACGGGCATGAAAACCTCTTATAACCCTAAATTTCTCCAGACATGCATACCTCGCATTAGGCCATCTTGCTATTTTTTCCAAACCATCATTGAACAACTCTTCTAAAAAACCATTTTTTTGAAGATGTAGGTGTCCTGCACCATTACTTCCCACGTACACACTCTTGTTGTACCATTACATCCAGCGTATACTCATAAAAAGTGTGAAATATAAAAATTGCAAAGGGATACGGGTTTTTGGGACGTTACCTAACCTTTTGACCACCCATAGCCAGTCACCCAACCAAATAACTATCTTTTTTGGCCTATAAAAGAAGGTGTTGCGGTCCCTTTCCAAGAAGAAGTAGAAGAGGAAAGAAACTCTTCCCATTTTAGTTTTCCCCCTTTGCCCCAATATTTTGCAACCACATTATGAGTTTGAGCCAGAATTCCTTTTTCCTCCATTGAAAACCCTTGCCATCTCCCTAGAGATAACTAAAGCGGAGAGGAATACATGGAAGAAATTGGTGCATAGTGAAGAGGAGCCCACGACCGAGTTCGAGGAGAAGTTTTCATTCTCATATTGTAAGCGACTTTGTGAGATTAATATAAATAAATAATTTTTCCGTCCCGCCAACTGATGTCTTCCATCTTTATGATTTATTTGTGTTTTGGTTATGATATCTAACCCACTAATCCATATATAGAATGGATGCTTGTAGTTTCTTATTTTTCTTTTGGTGAATGCAGATTGGCCTTGGGAGGAGATCTGCATTCGAGAAACAACTGATTTCAAAGGGATCGACACCGAATGTGGAGTTTAAGGTAAGCTTACCGGATCCCTATACCTTATTTTTTATGTATGATTGTGGGGTAATGTTGGGATAGTTGTTAAAAGTAGGAGACTTTAGACGGTTAGCTATGCTTGGACTTTAGAAGCCGAGTGTAGTTCATGGGGGGTTTTCCCACTACATCAGAATTGGTAACCATATTGGGGAAGCCTCTAGGGATTTTAGGGGATATTTTTTGGTTCTTTAATTGGTTTAACTACCTTTTTGAGTTTCTGTAAGTTTATGTGTCTTTAAGGGATTTTGTTCTTCAATACCAGTACTCCCTTCCTGGTTTTCTTGACTGTTAGTTTTCATTTTTTTTTTAGAAGTTACAGACGTGTATGTGGCTTGTATTGGGTATACATGTATACATATGTGCCCTACCTTTGGATAGCCCGCGTACATACGCACGCCGTTTAAGTGTCAGTAGTTTTCCTGTGTTGAGAAAATATTTTTTAAAGAAGAGGCAGTCATCCTCTTCCCTGTCAGAAGTCATACTTCTTAGGGGTTTTCTTGATCTAGTCCTAGTCTCTGTTATAGCAGTCTATAGCCTAGGTCTGACCTCAGTGTACCTTTTGTTTATCAAAGGTTTCCTGTGTTTTCTTTATTTAGGGTTTTTAGATGAGCTTGTGAGTCTGTTCTGATCTACCTGATTGGTATTATCAGTGACTCCCCGTGATCCACAGTGGGCCAGAAGTCATTTCTTGGTCTTGTCTTGTCATCATTTTGCCCTTTTTTTCTTTATAAGAAAAGAAAATAATTCATTTTCAAATTTCTTGTTTTGAAGCATAAAAAAATAAAAAATAAAGGTTTTTTATTTCTTTGTTTGGTAAAAGTAGTTTAGGTTAGTTGTTTTTTTTATCAAGGAAAAAAAAAGTTTTTCTTAAGTTCTTTATTTGAATACTTAAGACATTAAGTAGCTCGTTGTCGAGCAAATTTTTTTTTTTAGGTTTTTCTTTTTAAAGATCTGAGAAAAGTAGTTACGAAAAGTTTGGTGAAAGAGTTTAATTTGGCAAATATTTATTTGTGAAGAAGAAATAGTTTGTTTTTAGTTTCATTTTATGCTCTTCTCTTTCATCTCTTAAAGAACATCATTGGTTTTATTTCTGTTCCCTTTGCCTTAAGACAACCACTAAAATTAATGCTTAATTAAAAGTTATTAGACTTGGTTTTTGTAGGGTCCATCAATTTAGTCTAGGCTAGAGCCTTGATTTAGGATTGGAGAGGAAACTCTTCAAGGCTACAAAAAGAAACATAAGAGTTTGTGCTAGGGAGTTCTTAAAATTCTAGTAACCGTGAAAGTTATCTAGGACCCCCCTCTAACACAGGGGATAAACACGAGGTCATGTGTGGAAAGGTAGCAGAGATAACCCCTCCAAAGTCAGACCAAGCATAGTGGCAAATGCATATAGAGGGATTATCTTTGGATTCCGTTGATCGCATTTTCCATGGAGCTTCGTGGGTCTTGAATCCGTTTGAGGTCCTCAGTCGTCTTCCAAAACACTTTCATTCGATACCCTTGATAGGTTTCGGGCTTGATACCCTGTTGATTGCGGTCCACCCAACTGTTGACTGTACCCACCTGGTGACTATTCACGGGCTGGAAATCTAGTTGCCTTTATATTAGTGAGTTACATAGGTGAATGCAGGGCTATACAGTGGTACCTAGGGAAGACATCAGACCACACTTTGTAGAGTATACCGGGAGGGTGCTTTCATATTCGATTTTCACTTGCTAAATTTCTCTAGTGTTGGCTAGTCTAATTGTTCTTCCAACTAGATAGTGATCTACTTGTCTTATCTCATAGGATCTTCTTCTAGTGTGTGTTGGTCTTTAACGTTAATAGAAAGCCCTAGTTTGTCACTTATCTTATCACATTGTGGAGGATCAGGAGCTATGCCGGTTGTGAAGGCTTCTTGACCTACCTCCGATTAATCTGGAGTGACCCTCGCCACCCCTAAGGAAAAGACTAGACAAGCAAGGGTCCTTTGAGGCGACCGAGCGATAGGAAACTGTACCTTACTCATCTCCTAGAAGAGATCATTTGATTCCAGAGGAAACAACCATTTCTAACCTTAGAGAAGAAGCTATTGGTCCTTATAACCCTTCGATCATCAATCTATTGACGCCCATGATCATATAGGTTGACTCTTATGAGCATTAGGTAGTGTCACAATCAACGATGGAGACAAATGCTGCTACCTTTTCAGGGAATCCTCATACTCCCTCTATGGTTGTCAATCCAGGGGGTTTTCTACCTCAAAACCAACCATCGTTGGTCTGGACCACCATGATCTCGACTGCCTCTACCTTAGGAAATGGTATGATTCTGTCTATGGTGACGATCACTACTCCTTTCACCCAAAGTGTAACAGGCCCTCCGTTCTCCTACGAGATGCCTGGCTTCGATACGAACGTTGTCTTTTCCTACTCCACTCTATATAATTTATTCATGGGGGAAGGGAGCTCGAACGCTCTTCTACAAGGATCCATTGGGGGAATTTAATTTCCCTATAACACTTTCCCTTATGGAGGGGGTCATATACCTCGTTCATCCCCTTCGCTCGGCGGTGCTCACCAACACCTAGTCGGGTCGAATGTAAACTATAGTTCACTTGGAGAAGGTATTCAAGGACTTCCTTCTTATAGCACATCGATAGGTTTGAAACTATTCTCTTTGTTCGATGTGTTTGGTAAGAACGCATTCTCATTAGTTGTTGTCTCAGCCGGGGGCAACCCTGGTTATGGACAACCAAATTCTATGAAGGGTAATATTCCTGCACAGGGGGCACACACTTCTCAAGGACCTTGGAATCCATGGCAAGGATCATTTCCCTCATCAGGGATGTCGACCGAGGGAAACCCCTTCCATAGCCAATGGAACCCCAGGCAAGGCTCAGGACCTATGCCCATCATATCGGCAGGGGGAAACCTTTCCCAAAATCCTTGGAATGTAATGAAATCCCAATCTTCTATGTCCTATTATGGAATTCAATCAATGGAGTCTCAACAAGAAAAAAACCCATATGCTGGTCATGACCATGGTTATTACTAGAACCCTGGCTAGCAACCCAACATTTCCTGGCAACCTCGTGCCAGCCAAACTCCAGGCTCCTTTTTCCCTGGTTATAACCAACAACCCAAATTATCATTTCTGGCAACTTTGAACTTTCCATACATGACAAGGTTATTAAATGACCCCATCTATCATGATACGCGTTGGCCTCCCATCCCAACCAAGTTTCCTTTATACATTCCAAAGTTTGAAACTAATCCTAATGAAGATCTGGGCGATCATGTGACTACCTTCCATTTATGGTGCTTGTCCAACTCATTGAGAGACGATTCTGTCCAGTTTCTTTTGTTTCAATGAACTCTTAGTAGGAGTGTTGGAAAATGGTACATCACAATCGAATTCTCAATATGCTCTACCTTTGGTGAATTGGCAATGGTTTTCTTAAACCATTTTCAATTACCTGTGAAATACAACATTGGCACGGAGTTGTTGGCCAACTTTGAGTAGACAAAGGCAAACCATATCTCCGATCAAATCCGAGAATGGAGACACCAAAAAAGTTTGATAAAAGTACCAGTCCCACCAACATTCCTAATTGAGTGGTTCCTTAAGTCTTTGGTACCTTAGTTATCCAAAGATGTAGCAACATCGGGGGTCCTTTCATAAGAAGAAGCGATAATGAGAGCTCAACAACTAGAGTTGATTTACTCTTAGTTTGGTTTACTTTAGGATTTTTTTCTAGATCCACCGCAGTCTATACTTGACAAGACCAGACAAATATCTAGACCACATGTCGATGGTATTGTTGGTTCAGTGCAAACGAAGCCCATTGATCACTTGTCAAATCAATTACGACAATTGTCAATACAGTAGACAGTGGCCAACCAGACCACTGGTTTAGCTGCTTTCCCTACTCAAATGTCGAATGTACACAGTGTGAAATCGATAAACCTAAAGGTCGCCCAGTAGCCTGGTGGAAAGAAGAAACAATGAAAGAAGGGTAAGGGGGATAAGAAACCCACCAATAAAGATGGTGGGGGCCACACAAAAAAAAATATGTTGAAGTATCTGTGTAACCTTTGGATGGAAGACCATCCGACTCACCTGTTCCCTTGGCTTGCAGAGGCCCAAAAGTTATTGGCACAGCAACAACCTGCCATGTTAATGAACCCATTTCCACATGGACAAAATTTAACTGAAGCCTCTTCGAGCACGGAAGGGGGCAGTCAGGGACCCCCTCCATCTTCGCGTAATCCTTAATCTGTAAATATGTATATGTTGAAAGCTAACATTGATATAGAAACTAGGACACATGACTACAGAATGCCAAACACCTCTGAGAAGGATAAAGAAGTTGAAAAGCCACCACTTCCTCTCCAGATTGAGAGGATGTTGGGTGAAACAATGAAACGCATCCCAAAAGGTGCATTCAAGAAAGATTCCCACAATCCAAACGCAAGGGTCACCCAGAACTACTCTGTGGTGGAGGATTTGTCTCAAAACCCTTGTGCAATGTCTACTTTCGAAGTCCTCCATAGATGCCCTTCCGAGAGAAAGGATTTGTTAGTTGCCTTAGGATCTTCTGAGACTTGTAATTTATTGGTGTTAGAAGTCACTCCTAGATTGCAGCAAGAGTAAGCCTGAGGCCCATCATTTTCTGTCACAATTTGTTTATAAAAGGGGTGATCGAATGGAAGTAAACTCAGAACAATATTGTTCACTCAGAAAACTGGGTTGGAACAGCAAGGACATGTGAGGTCTTGATTCAACTTGAGCCAGTAAGTTTTCCTAGTGGTGAGTAACTGGAGGAAAAGAAAAGTGGAAAAGTCTCAGATATGAGATCCTCTCAGACCAGAGAAACTTCAAAGTAAACCTCAAACGTTGCAGAACTAATACAATCAAACATACATCATATAGTTACAACAACACCCGACTGGATCATCCATACTCGGGCTTTCAGATTTAGAGGAACAAGGAAAGGAGGAAGTTGGATGCCATTAAAAAAGAAATCTCAAAATATCATTATATAACTAGAGAACCAAAGGCTTTGTTAAATATTTACAGTCAGGAGCTTAGCTCTACCATCGATACCTACAAAAATGGAAAAAATGCCTACATATACTTGGAACTGACTCAGGAATTGAAGGCACGATCACATCATGAGTTCAATTCTTGGCGTCGAGGAGCTTCTATGTTAGGCTGCACATGCAGACGTTGGGCAGACTGCCCATGCAGTCTTCTGTCAGATGTGATCCTCATCAGGATAGACTGACAATCTGGCTCTATGCTTTGTCCTTTCCTGGCCTTCTATTTATGGAAGGAGACGACGTTCAACCACCATCAACTACCTCAATAACTTCTTTCTCGGGATCAAGCACGTCTTGGTCAAATCTGCACCTGCAGGATGTGTCAGTCTCCCTTTCGCTTTTGCTGCTTCATTGGAATGTTGCGAGGGGACTCATATGGAGGATGTGGATGAGGGTCTGACGGGGACGATGGCGTCAACACTGTGAGGGTGAGACATGGGATGCTGAGTTGGAAGCACCAGGTGGTGAAGAAATGGAGGCTATGACACCAGATGATGAAGCGATGTGCTACGAGAAGATGACAAGGAGGTTGAAATGTGACATGTCGGGGAGTGAGGACATGACATAGGTGGAAGTGGCGACCAAGGGAAGAATGCAGGGAGGAACACCTGGTAGGAGATGAGAGGTGGGAGCAAGGAAATAGGAAAAAGGTAGGCCATAATGGCACTGAGTGGAAGACACATGGCGGAAGGCAGTAAGCAGAGGGAGCTATAAATGTGACAAGGGGCTCTTAGGGGGGGCCCACATGAAACCACCCATTCCAGACACCCCCCTATTAAAGGTAGAACAGAGGGGGGGGTCCATAATTAATCTTGGGCCGTAGATCTGGTCTTGCCAATCCAGGCCATTGAGAGATGCGTGACTAATTCCAGACCCCCCCTCCACTTTAAAGGTAGAATGGCGAGGGGGCTCTGGAATCCAACCTTGACCATAGATCTGGGCACGCAGATTTTGGCCTCCCAGATTTTCCTGTATCTTAACGAAACGTGAGTTTATGCCCCAAGCTTAGGGTAAGTAGGTTTGTACCCCACTTATTTCCATATTTTCACCAAAGGGGGTCGCCTACTAGGAAAAATACCCCCCTACATGCTTAGGTGCTAACATTATGCTCCTTGGGAGATAGTGTCATCCCTATGATTCTCTAAGAACTCATTATGTAGTTCCAGTGCCTTTTTGTTGGGATATGGAGTCATTTATTAAGCTGAAGTTAAACATAAAAAAAATATTTACAAAAAATAGAGGAGCCGTTTACGGCTCAGAAAAAACATTTCTTCAAGAAATGCCCATTTACTGGGCCATTAAAAACTTCTTTTCCCTCCAAATCCTGCAACCTGTAAGTATTATTCGATAATATTTCAGAGATTTTGAAGGTCCCAATCCAGAGGGCATCAAACTTGTTTTTTTTTCCTCTATCCTTCTTGGGTGCATCCCACTTAAGCACCAAATTTCCCAGCTCAAATTCCTTCTTCTTGACCTTCTTTTCAAAGGCCTGCTTGATCTTCTGTTGATGATTGTAAGCTATATCCATTAAGTACTCCCTGATATGTTGCACTTCCACCACTTGATGAATTCTTCTGACCATAAGGTCTGGATATCCTTCGTGACCTCGAAATAATTTTTCTACGGGTCCATCACATAAAAAAGTTGAAAAGGTGAGGTGCCCAGGGAGTTCTTATTGTCACTCGATTGGCCCATAGAGAGAATTTGAGCTTTGAATCCTAGGCCTTCTTATTGTCTTCCAATAATATTTTAATGAGCTTGATTAGGCTTTTATTGGAAGATTTTGTCAGTCCATTTCCTTGAGGATAATAGGGAGTGGAGTGAATTAGGGAAATCTCAAACTGCTCACAGAACTTAACCAGAGGCTTAGACTTGAAATAAGTTTCATTATCAGTGACAATCCTGCTGGCACAGCCAAATTTGGCTATGATATCATCCAGGAAGCTGATAATTACCTTGTTTGAAGCACTCCTGGTGGGGGCAGCTTCTATCCACTTGGTGAAATAGTCCATTGCGGTCAGGATCCATCTGTGTTGGCCACTTGAAGGAGGATGAATTTTTCCAATGAAGTCCAACCCCCACTATTGAAAGGGTGTTGAAGCTACTACAGGCTTTAGTGGGAAAGATTTGAGTTGCTTCTTTCCTGAGAACCTTTGGCATTTGATGCAAGGTCTGACTTCTCTGTAGACATCAGTGAATAAGGTGGGCTAGTAGTACCCAACCCTAAGAATTTTGTGGGTTGTGGTCTTCTAGAAATGATGCCCTCCACAAAAGTCGTTGTGGAAATCAAAGATAACTTTTTGGGCTTCCTGTGGATTCAGGCACCTTAGAAACACTCCTAGAGGGTCTCTCTAGTACAAGACATGATAAATAAGGAAATATCTGACTACCTTGAGATTTAAAGCTCTTGCCTTGCTTTTTCCCTTCCCATCAAGAGGCTTTAATTCTTGCAGAAAGTACAAAATGTCTCTGTACCAGTTGCATTCTGCTAGTGATAAGTCACCCTGAGAGCTTTGGCTAGATGAATTAGCTTGTAGATTTCTTGAGAAAGCGTTGATGAAGCTAACCCCTAAGGCCTTGCAATTGGATTCATCCAACAGCTTGGCTAAACCCTGCCATTTTACCAACTTGGTGGGCTTTATCTTCAGGTCAAACTCTAGGATCTTGGCAATCCATTTACCTCTTCTCCCATCTATGTCAGGCTGTATAAGGATGTCCCTCACAGAGGCTGAAGGAATGTATGCAATCACTCTTGAGTGCAATACATAGACTCTGAAATCTTTGATATATTTCACCAAGGCATAGGCATGCTTCTCCATGATCTCGTACCTGATTTTTGCATCTCTCAATGCCTTACTGAAGAAGGAAATGGGTTGCTCTCTCCCTTCCCCATTTTTCTACGTTAAGATCGTTGCTACTATATCAAAAGAAGCAAAAGAAAAAAAATAGGAAATCCTTAGAATAATCAGGACTAATCAGCACAGGTTCCTCAGTCAATGCCCTTTTTATTTGGACAAAAGATTCTCTGGGCTCAGCAGTCTATTTTACTTCATTTCCCTTTCTGAGCATGGCTATGATGTGTTTCACCAACTCAGCAAAATTTGAGATGAACCGCCTCAGAAAGTTAATCTTCCCTAAAAAAGACTAAACTTCCTTTCTAGACCTAGGAAGTGATAGGGTCTGAATTGCCTCTACCCTGCTGGGATCAATTCTCACTCCCTCTACTGATACTATATGGCCTAACAACTTCCCCTCCATAGAAAACAAAGATTTCTTGGGATTTAAGGATAGGCCAAACTTCCGAAATTTCAAGAAAAATTTCCTCAAGTGGTAGTGGTGCTCTTTATTAGACCTGGAGAAGACTGTGATGTCATCCAGATAGATCACCACAAACCGATCTTTCTCCCCGATGAAGGCTATGTCCATGGCTCACTGAAATGTTTCCCCTGTATTCATTAGTCCAAAAGGCATTTTGGCATACATGAATGTTCCCCAAGGAGTGGTGAAGGTTGTCTTTTCTCTGTCCTTAGGCATGATTGATATCCTATTATAGCCAGAAAAACCATCAATCATGGATATCCTATATGCACCAGTTATCCTCTGCAATATGTGTTCCATGTTGGGAAAGAGCTAGTTGTCTTTCTTTGAGCTCCTGTTCAGGTTCCTGAAATCAACACAGAGCCTGATTTCTCCACTTTTCTTCCTCACTAGGACCAAATTGGCCACCCACTCAGAATATCTCAAGGGGACAATAATTTGGGCATCTAACAACTTCTTCACTTCTCTCTCCATGACAGGTAGCAACATTGGATTTATCTGTCTTAGCTTCTGCCTAAATGGTTTAGCCTCTTCCTTCAGTGGGATCTTGTGCTAAATGACAGATCATAGGTCTATGCAAACACATTAGCATATTCTCTTAATAACTCAGTATATTTGTCCCTCTGTTCTTTGGTCAGGCTTCTTTACAACTTTACAAACCTAGGCTCCTCCTATGTGCCAATGTTGAATTCAGCTGTATCAGCATCTTCATTTGAAACCCTACCCTTTACTGCCACATCATTCCCATCAAACAATCTTTCTAAAGGGACTAATCCCTTGGGGATGGGATTGCTAGGCAGCTGAACAATATGGTGATTAACAATTTTATTTAAAAATAACTCAGGGTGAGGGTCACCTTTGGGATCAGGGTCATGATCAATGTGCAATGCAGAGAATTCGTCAATGGATTGAAGAAATTTTTCGATTTCAAGATCATCTTCGAATACCTTCCAATGCTTGATATTGTCTAGGATGGATGGCCTATATCTTATCTCGACCCCATATTTGATCTTAGGCCGCATAGGGATCTTGAACAGACTAGCGAAGATAGCTAAGGAATCGGCCAAAGTATTCTCCTCTCTTGGAATAAAAGAAATGTTGAAAGATGAGAAGAAATTATCAATCAGGTCCCACACCTCATTTATGTAACCCCTGAGTTGAGGATGCTTAGCCTGATAAGCATTCCTGACTTGTTGGATTATCAAGTCAGCATCTCCAAACACTGCTACCTCCTCAATTCCCATTTCTTTTGCATCCCTTAAGCCCAGAACAAGAGCTTCATATTCTGCCACATTATTGGTAGCTTCAAATTTTAGCTTGTATGACAAGGATATGGTTTCCTACCAAGGGGACACAAGAACCACTCCAGCTCCATCCCCTTCACTAGAAGAAGCTCTGTCGAAGAACATTTTCCAAACAGAGGTGGTTGGAGGAGGTATCTCATGATTAAATATGGGTTTCTTTCTGATTTGGAAAGGGGCTTCAAGAGTCTCAATAACCTACAACAAACTAGACCCCAAATCAGTGTCAAGTGCAAAGATAGGATGATTGGTGGGGTCTGTTTTATCACTAACAATGTAGGCCAGTTGAGATTCTCTGTACAACCTCTTGTGATCCCCTCCGAAGACTGGAATGGTGGCATATGTGATATCCATCTGTAATGTTCCTCCAAGTCTTTTAATCCAAGATGTTGACAACAACATGCCAAACTTGGGTGGAACATTAGATACTACCATGTCCATGACCACACTCTTCATTGGTAGCTGAAATAAAGAGACCACCAAGTCTTTGATGACTCCAAGGCATTGCACCCTCCTTTAATCAAAAGAGTACAAATCATGATAAGCCTTTGTCACTTTTAGTCCCAATTCTTCCATGACTATTTTGGGCATAAGGTTGTGGGAAGCTCTTGAATCCATGAGGCAATTATGCAACACTTTATCGTGTATGTTCAGGGATGTGTATAAGGGAGGGGATGAATCATCTCTGTCTTCTACCATGGGGCCTAGGATGACTGTTGGCTTTTCATCTTGAAGATTTACTGAGTCTGTGGAAGGTTGGGGGGACTTGGATTGTAGCAGCTTCGAGAGGGACCTTTCAAAATCTTCATTTTTAACTAGCTCTGAGAGGGGTACAAGAATTCTAATCTTTTGAATTCCATGCTCAAAACTAAAGGAGGGAAAAGGATTAGGATATTCCCTTACCTCAGAGACAGGTTCTTTGGTTTTTGGCGAAGTATTCTAAGTTTTATTTTCTTTAGTAGTGACTGTTGCAGGTTTAGCAGGCATGTCTGCTATGAGGGGATGATCTTGGCTATCAAGATTCCCTTCTTTCTTCTTTGACCTGAGATGATATATCTTAGGAGTGTTGTTGGCCTTTTCCCCTTTACCCAACTCATTGACTTGTCTTTTCATAAGGGATTCTTCATATATAGATTGAGTCAAATGGGGAAAAGGGAAAGTGTCTTCAATATAGTGAATTTCAGGGTCGAGCTCATCTATCTCCTCTCCTTCCTCATGAGTAACTAGGTTATTTTGGAGAGAGGTTTGAATCCTCTTCTCATCTCTTTCTTTGGTCCTTTGTTCCCTTGGCAAAGCCTGTGGCACATTATTGCTAGGCCTCCTGGAGCCTTTGTTATCAATATTCTGGGGATTCATGTACATGGGCTTCCCTTCTAACTCCCACCTTTCCATTCTAGCCAGACGTAATTTTAGCATTTTAGTTACCTCGTCCATCTAAAGGGGAAGGGAAGAGGAATTGGATGGGGAGGCTTCAGGTCTCTTCCTGGATATGTCTCTATCAGCCTTATTCCTGAGTCGGTTAATAGCCAATATGTTATATTCTACTTCCATGACTGCATCTTGCATGTGATCCAGAGTAGTGGCTCTCCTTTCCCTCAACAGAAGGAAAAAATCGGGATCAAAAGCGCTTGCATAAGTGATCTTAGAAGAGGCTTATGCGGGATTTATTTCAGCGGGGATCTTATTGTACATTTTGTTGAATATCTTGGAGAATTCAGAGACAGACTCTCCTTCCTTTCTCTTCAAAGACCCAAACTCTGTCATGTAATACATGAAGTCTTTTTTGTCTCCCCATTGTCTCAAAAAGGCATTATCTAAATCCTCAATCCCATCAATAGATCCAGGAGGCAGGGCCCTAAACCACTTTCTAGCCTCGCCTTCAAGGATATGGATGAAAATCCTCATCCATACGTCTGCATGCATGATAACATGATCATCTGTCAAGTTGTAAAAGGATTCATGGTGTTCTTCTGCTGCTATGTCCCCTTTTCCTTTAAACTTGGGCAGCTGCTTAAGGTAGCCATTTGCTGTGAGGGCATTGAGAGGTTGAGGTAACAAAAGGGGAGCATACCTAGCATCTATTATAGCCTCCATTCTGGTCATGGGGGGATTTTCTCCTGCCATAGGAATATTATGTGGAGGAGAACTCAAAGGAGAAGAAGCTTGAATAGGGAATACTGGGAATGCGCTACCAGGTGGAAGGGGAAAAAATGGGGGATTCAGAGAGAAGGCTAACAGGCTTGGGTTAGCAGATGCTTCTCTCTATGCAGTAGAAGCAATAGTAAAAAGAGGAGGGGTGGTGAAATCTTTTGCGGTCCAGGGTCTATGCCTAGGTACAACTTCAGGGGAGAGGGGAGTGACAAGGATCTCTCCCTCCAATCCTAGACTGGGAGGGGAAAGCTCACTAGGAACACTCTCGATATTTAGGAAATGGGAAGCTTCAGAAAAAGGTCTGCTAGGAAGATGAGAAGAATAAAATGGAGTTCCTACAGAAGGAGATGGGGGATTAATTAGTTTGAGAGTGGAAGTTTCTCCTTCAGAGGCTTTTCCCTTTATGATAATCACCTACGGATCAGCTTCAGGCATAGCTAGAGGTAGTTGTGGATGGGACCGTGTGTGTCTACCTCTGGAAGCCACAACTAAAACAACAAGTTCTCCATAGTGGATTCATCACAATGGAGTCTCCAGGTGCACAGTAGCAATCTCGTAGGGCTCTGATGCCTGATGCACCTTCATAATCATAGGCTCAATGTCATTCAATCCCAGGGAAAATTTTCAACTTCGTCCCTGGCAACGGCGCCAGAAATGTTGGAGTCAGAAGTCACTCCTGGATTGTAGCAGGAGTAAGCCTAAGGCCCATCAATTTATGTCACAATTTGTTTATAAAAGGGGTGATCAAATGGAAGTAAACTCAGAACAATATCACTCACTTAGAAAACTAGGTTGGAACAGCAAGGACATGTGAGGTCTTGATTCAACTTGAGCCAGTAAGTTTGCATAGTGGTGAGTAAGTGCAGGAAAAGAAAAGGGGAAAAGTATTAGATATGAGATCCTCTCAGACAAGAGAAACTTCAAAGTAAACCTCAAATGTTGCAAAATTAATACAATCAAACATACATCATATAGTTACAGCAACACCTGGCTGGATCATCCATACCCAGGCATTTAGATTCAGAGGAACAAGGAAAGGAGGAAGTTGGCTGCCGTTAAACAAGAAATCTCTAAATATAATTGTATAACCAGAGAACCGGAGGATTTGTTAAAACTTTACAGTCGAGAGCTTAGCTCTACCATCGATACCTAAAAAAATGGCAAAAATGCCTATATATACTTGGAACTGACTCAGGCGTTGAAGGCATGATCACATCATGAGTTCAATGCTTGATGTCGAGGAGCTTCTCTATCAGGCTTCCCATGCAGACGTTGGGTAGACTGCCCATGCAGTCTTCTATCAGACATGATCCTTGTCAAGATAGACTGACAATCTGCCTTTGCACTTTTTCGTTTCCGACCTTCTATTTATGGAAGGAGACGACATTAAACCACCATCAACTGCCTCAATAACTACTTTCTTGGGATCAGGCACGACTTGGTCAACTCTGCATCTGTAGGATGTGGCAGTCTCCCTTTGGCTTTTGCTACTTCATTGGACTGCTGCGAGGGGACTCATATGGCGGATGTGGATGAGGGTCTGACAAGGGCGATGGCATCAACACTGTGAGGGTGAGACGTGGGATGCTGAGGTGGAAGCACTATATGGTGAAGAAATGGAGGCTGTGACACTAGATGATGAAGCGATGTTCTATGAGAAGGTGACAAGGAGACCAAAATGTGACAGGTCAGGGAGTGAGGAAACGACACAGGTGGAAGTGGCAACCGAGGGAAGAATGCAGGGAGGAACACCTGATAGGAGATGATAGGTGGGAGTGAGGAAATAAGAAAAAGGTAGGCCAGAATGGCGCTGAGTAGAAGACACATGGTGGAAGGCGGTAAGCGAAGGGAGCCAGAGATGTGACAAGGGGCTCTTAGGGGGGGCCACATGAAACCACCCATTCTGGACCCCCCCNGGGGGTCCATAATCAATCCTTGGCCACATATCTGGGATTCCCAATCCAGGTCGTTGAGAGATTCGTGACTAATTCAAGACCCCCCCTCCGCTTTAAAGGTAGAATGGCGGGGGGGCTCTAGAATCCAACCCTAACCGTAGATCTGGGTGTGCAGATTCTAGCCACCCAGATTTTCTTGCTGCTTAATGAAATGCGTGTTTGTGCCCTGAACTTAGGGTAAGTGAGTTTTTACCCGACTTCTTGCCATAGTTTTGCCAAAGGAGGTCGCCTATTAGGAAAACTACCCCCCTACATGCTTAGGTGCTAACATAATCCAAGAATGATCATGATTGATATGATCGACTTAAAACCTCATCTCCCTTACCATGTGGTGTTTCAGATAGTAGTGGCCTACACCACGAAAAATTTTTACTCAAAACATTTTCCGCACGGTGGTTGATGAGGATGCCTCGACATGCATGATGTCATTGGCATCTTGGAAGGCCATTGGCCAACCCGTTTTGTCTTCGTCACCTACTCTTCTTACCTCTTTCTACATTCATTCGTTCCAACCACATGGAATCATCTCCTCTTTACTCATGCAGTTAGGAGGGAAGACTGTGTGCATAGAGGTTTAAGTGGTCGATGCCTCTGTCAACTACAATCTCTTGTTAGGAAGGAGTTGGAACTATGTTATGCAGGAAGTGGTCACTACATTTTTTTGGGTCTTGTTGTTTCCACATGAGGGCTAGATCATGTCCATTGATCAGTTTTCCTTCTCTAGTCCTGACCCTTCATCGGGGGCATCGATAGTCTCGATGATTGATAACCCTCAACCTGGCATCGTCAACGTAGGGGTTGTTTTGTGCCCACCTTTTATGGGTACTTTCTATTACCTGCCTACTTTTGACAACGTTAACTTCATATCGGTTGTCCCCGACCAGTCTAAGGTTGAAATTTTTCAAGTCTCGTCATTTCATACCACTTACTTTGATGATTCATGAACTCTTCCTTCCCCATTAGCCATGATGGAAGGGACAGGGCACCATGGCATGGCCATGACTTTGTTCGTAGTAGATGTTGCATACTCTATAGTCTAGCAAGATTCCACTGATCTTGATCCAACTCCCGCATAGGAGTTAGATCCAGTTGTCGCACCTACTTGGGCTCAAGGTTCCCTCACCAATATAATTCTTTATACTTAGTATTTCCCTCAGACAAGGTGATTATTGAGGCAATTACTAGTCCTGAAATAACCTCGGATGATCTCCATCACAGATCTTATTTCCTCCCAGAGTTAAGAAGAATTGAAGCATGTGAATTCACTTTGACTATGATTAGAGATAAGTCTTATCCTATCAATCCTTTGGATAAACACACAGTTTACGTTGAAGGAAATATGGAAACCATCACTAAAATGATGCCTATTGATATCTCCAGAACCCCTGGCATCGTGGAGAATGTCTTCATCGGAGCGGACTGCTCCCCCAAGGAGATTCGAATCTACAAGGATTTATTTAAAGAATTCTGCGACGTGTTTTCCTGGTCTTATGAGGAAATGTCAAGCATAGATCCAAGAATCGTTGAACACAAAATCATGACATATCCTAATGCTAAACTGGTCCATTAGAAGCTTCATCCAGTTAATCCTAAGAAAGTAGTAGTTATTAAGGCTGAATTAGAGAAATTGCTTGAATCTAATTTTATCTACCCCGTCTAATTGACTCAATGGGTGTCAAATATCGTTCCAGTCAACAAAAAATAGGGTACGATTCATGTATGTACGGAATTACATGATTTGAACAAGGCCTGTCCAAAGAATAATTTCCCCACATCGTTTATTGACTAGATAGTCGATGAATGCACAGGTTGCGAGGTCTTTTCTTTCATGGATGGTTTTTTTGGATACAATTAGATATAGATCAAACCCAAAGACCAACACAAAACCACTTTCATTTTTTCGTGGGCTACATCCACTTATCGGAAGATGCCTTTTGGTCTGAAAAATGTTGGAGCTACTTTTCAGCGGACCATGTATTTTGTTTTCCACAATCTCAAACACATAGTCGAGGCTTATCTAGATGATTTAGCATCATGATATTGTAAGAGAGTTGATCATCCCACACACCTTAGACTTATCTTTGAGCGATGTTGCTACTACCAGATTCGCTTGAATCCAAACAAATGTAGTTTTTGCATAACGTTGGGTCATCTTCTAGGTTTCATAGTTTCAACTATAGGGATCATGGTCGATCCTCTAAAGGTTGAGGCGATAGTTTAGTTGCCTCCCCCGTGCACAGTCCCTCAGCTTCAGAGTTTACAGGGAAAAGCAAACTTTTTACGGTGTTTCATCGCAAAAAATGTCGAGATAACAAAGGGTTTCATGCATTTACTAAATAAGGACGTTCCTTTTCATTGGGACGAAGCCGCTCAGTGCTCTTTCAAAGTGTTGAAACCTGCCCTCACGTCTACCCCTCTGCTTTGGCCACCCAATTATAATAAATATTTCTTGTTGTACTTGGCCGCTACGGATTCGACCATCGGTATGGTATTGGTTCATGAGGATGATTTTCTTGAAGAATACGTGATTCATTACCTGATCCGAGGCTTGGTTGGACCAGAACTCAATTATTCCCACATTGAAAAACTTGCGTTGGCAACAGTTCATGATGTCCAACGGTTCCGTCATTATATCTTTTTTCGCAAGACCACCATCATTGTCATTTTGAATCCATTTCAATATGTGTTGACACGACATGTAATCAGCAAAAACATCAGTAGATGAATAGTCATCCTCGAAGAATTTGACTTGGATTTTTTTTCGGCAAAATCCAAAAAGTCGTTGGTCTTCGTGGAAATCATCTCTGAACTTCCGGTCAAATCAGGCGATGTTATACCCAAGGAGTCACCTACTAAACGAGACATGTTTTTTATCGTGTCTTCAGACCACTGGTATGGAGATATACTAGTCTATCTCCAGACTCTGAAGTTCCCCACCTCTTCTTCTCGTGATGAGCGTTTTCGTATACGCCATCATGCCAAGAACCATCTCATACTCGAGGAAACTCTGTATCGTCGAGGTGTAGATTGCATCATCCACCAATGTCTCACTCATGAATAAGAGAAAATCATGCTTAACGATTGCCACAATGGAGCATGTGGTGGTCACTTTTCTGGGTTGGAAACAACCCAAAATATTCTATGAGTCAGTTACTTTTGGCTGACATTAATCAAAGATTGTCTTGAATCAGTTAAGAAGTGTCACCCATGTCAGATCTTCTCTCGGAGGATGAGGGTATGCCCCTCTCTCATGTGTCCCATCATCACAGTTGGTCCCTTCACTGAGTGGGGGATTGATTACACTACATGCAACCCCCCTTCAGCAAGGGGGCACGTTATATCATCGTAGCAATAGACTACTTCACGAAGTGGGTCGAAGCTATGACAACGTTTAAAGATGATGGTGAGACAACAACTCTCCTTTTGTTTAACGAAATAATAGCAAGGTTCGGCGTCCCGAGAGAGATTGTCACTGACCATGGCAGTAACTTTCATAATAAAACGATGTATGAGTTAACATCAAATATTGGGTTGAGGCAAGAACATTCATCACCCTACTACCCACAAGCGAATGGTTAGGTGGAAGCTGTGAATAATTCCCTTAAGACTATTTTACAATGAATGATGAATTCAGCCAAGTCAAATTGGCATTTGATGTTGTACTCGGCATTATGGTCCTACCGAACGTCTGTTAAGACTACAACTGGTTTCTCACCTTTTCAACTTGTTTATGGGCTGGAAGCATTCTTTCCTATAGAGTGCCAGATCGCGTCCCTAAATTTTGGAGTACAGTTATTTCCAGACACTTCACCACTTGAAGAGCATTTATTATATATTGAGAAGCTTGATGAGCAATGTCGGGATGCAGCCTCTGCCAAAGAGGCTCACAAACAAAAATTCAAGTGTCAGTATGATCGGCCCGTTCATCCTCGAATTTTCTCTGAAGGTGACCTTGTCCTAGTTTAGGACCAAGATAAGGATCCCTTGGGGGCAGGAAATTTCAAACCCATGTGGTTCAGACCTTTCATCGTGAAGGAGGTTATAAATAAGGGCACTTATTGTCTGGTTGAATTTGATGGAAATGCTTTGGTGGAGCCCAGAAATGGGCTCTACCTCAAGAAGTATAACTCGTAGGTGGGTCGCCTTGGGTGACTTATTGTACATATGTATAGTATTTATACAGTTAGTTTTTGTCCTTTTTTTTTATGGACATGTCATTTTTTATGTCACCTTTTTCACTATGGTAAATGCAAAGTGAATCAGAGGTGTTCATTGGGTTTCTGGACAACGCTAGCCAGCACACTCAGAGGCTTGCTTCCGCAGCTTGGGTGATTTGCACACCTCAAGGCCAGTTGCTATCTTCAGTAGGTATCTGTTTATGCGACGCCACAAACAATGTTTCTGAATACAACATAGTCTTAGAGTTTCTTAGTGATTCTTTGTCACATGGTATCTCTCAGCTCTAGGTCTACTTAGACACTCAGTTGGTTGTGTCCCAGTTAAATGGGGTTTACCGCATTTACTATCCTACTCTACACCGAAGGTTCCTTATGGTACGTCTCTTAGAACAAAGCTTTGATTACATTATGTATATCCATGTTCCTAGGAGATTGAATCAAATCAAAGATACTCTAGCTAATCATGTATTAGATTGGCATATTGCACACCTGTAAGAAAAAACACACACACACACACACATGTAAATACATTTGTAAATAAATGTAATCCATAAGACATAAAAATATGTAAATATGCATATATATATATCTAAAGTATCAGAGTACATAGGTGGGTGCAAGCTCCTCAAAAATATATGTCTAGTAAGAGTTAGAGGGTCTATGCACTCAAGAATATACTCTAGGAACTTTGGTTCGATAGAAGAGTATTCTCAGGTATAATTTTAACCCTTTTCGGGCCTGAGGAACTAAATTTACGAAAAAGGAACCCCCACAGAGTCCATAGTTAAGCTCTTTTCAGACTCCCTAAAATTGAAAAGAAGGTCAAGTGACCTTGTTTCTTCACACTCGTTAAACTAGTCCATAAGAACATCACTTATAGAGTCCATAGTTAAGCTGTTTTCAGACTCCTTAAATATAAAAAGAATGTCGATTGATCTTATCTTTGTCACACTCGTTAAAATGTCTTTGAATAGACATCTGTTCGGTGCTAGTTTACCCCTTTTTCGAACTGACTAGACTATCTTCGAAAAAGGTACCCCAGTGGAGTCTCCTTTTATGCTTTTTCAGACTCTGTAAAAATGAAAAAATGTCTATCTTACCTTTTCTGGCTCATTAAAATTACATAGAAGGATGTTATCATTGTGTCTTATTAATCGCATTTTCATTCCTGCATCTTTGGCCTAATGTCGGCTCCATGTTTCTCTCAACTAAACCATCTGAAGCATGCCTTATATGCAAGACTTATATAACTTTGCCTCTGCATCTTGACACCTTGACCCATGGAGTCTTTTTCTTGAGTGTCCCTTTCCTAAATATGTCTCCTTTCTTTGAGCATCAATGTGTTCCTTGCGCTTGGAACTAGTATGTCTCTGACACTCATTCCTCCTTTGTGAAGTAGCATTCTTTTATTCCTTTTCAAGATTTCCAAAATTATTGAAAAAGACAAAAAATAATCAAATATATCCCAAAAAGAGGAAGGGGAAAGTATTTTATTTTTCTTGGTAGTACAATGAGTCTCCCTTGGACAAAGAACATCCTTCCATTTTTTCTTCAAGCTATGTGATTTAACACGACCTTAGGAAGTTGTTCTCACTACATAGAGTTGTGTCCTCCTTCATTTGGTTATCCTTCCAAACATATGGAGAGCTTGTGTTTCCTCCTGCATCATGAACTTATGTCAATGCCATGTTGCTTGAGTCTCATCATTTGTCTTGCTTTTGTCCTAGAGAAGTTTTACTAAACTTGAGTTGGCCCTTCTTAGTTTGTCTCTTGTCCTCATGCCTAGCCATACCAAAAGACCAATCAAGTCCTTGTTCAAAATCAATGAAGTTCTCTACTTGATCATCGAGATCCTCTTGTCTATTCCCGACGAGCAGTTGAAGACCTATGGGTAGTGAAGTTGTACACTGATATTACACTCCTAACCAAGTTTTGAAAATCTTGAAGTTGTTTCTCGATCTATGAAGGCCTCATCTCCAGCCATTGGGCATCATTAGCTTCTTAAATATAGATATTATACATGTATATCTTTTGATTTAGATATGTAGATCCATTGTGTATTTCTCGCGGCTACAGTTTATATAGTTATATGACTTGGATCTACAGTTTATTTGATTGGCATCCATGATTTTATTTCATCTCGAGCATGGGTATTCCCACCTCGATGAGACAATTTATTATTTTGCAGATGGCACCTCCTGAACTCTCGTCTATGGGCTCACTTACTTCATACATTGGTGAATATTTGTAATTTATTTTGGCCATCGAATGATTTTCTAACCTGACACATTAGGGGGCATCTGTTATAACCCTAAATTGCACCAGACATGCATACCTGGCAATAAGCCATCTTACTTTCTATTTTTTCCAAGCCATCATTGAACAACTCTTCTAAAAAACTATTTTTTTTAATATGTACGTGCCCTGCACCACTACTGCCTACGTACACACACTTCCTACACCATTACAACTTCTGTATACTCACAAAAAGTGTGAAAAATAAAAATTGCAAAGGGATATGGGTTTTTGGGCCATTACCTAACCTTTTGACCACCTATAGTTGGTCACCCAATCGAATAACTATCTTTTTTGGCCTATAAAAGAAGTTGTTGGGGTCCCTTTCCAAGAAGAAGCACAAGAGCAAAGAAACTCTGCCCATTTCAGTATTCCCCCTTTGCCCCAATATTTTGCAACCACATTGTGATTTTGATCCAGAATTCCTTTTTCCTCCATTGAAAACCCTTTCCTTCTCCCTAGAGAGAACTGAAGAGGAGAGGAATACGTGGAAACAGTTGGTGCATGGTGAAGAGGATCCTAGGACTGAGTTCGAGGAGAAGTTTCTAGTATCATATTGTAAGCGACTTTGTGAGATAAATACAAATAAATACTTTTGCCATCCAGGCAAATGATGTTTTCAATCTTTATGATTTATTTGCATTTTGGTTATGATATCTAACCCACTAATCCATATATAGAATGCATGCTTGTAGTTTTTTGTTTATCTTTTGGTGAATGCAGATTAGATTTGGGAGGATATCTGTAGTCAAGAAACAACTGAGCGCAAAGGGATTGACACCAGACGTGAAGTTTAAGGTAAGCTTACCGAATCATTATACCTTGTTTTTTTATGTATGATTGTGGGGTAATGTCGGGATAGTTGTTAAAAGTAGGAGACCTTAGATAGCTAGCTTTGCCTACACTTTAGAACCTTAGTGTAGTCCGTGGGGGGTTTCCCGCTACATCACAATGTGCTTCTTCAGTCCAACTCGCAAGCTAACCAAGTACATATACATGTATGGTTACATACATGGGTACATGTATGGATAAAGCTACAAGAACGTGTATAGGAAAACTAAATGAGTGAGTGAATAATCATGGAATGAATGGGAAAATGAACTAAGTCCAAACTATATGTATGTATGTTCCCAAATTGACACTTCTCATGTTGGGAGCTACTTTGTTCCACTTGCCCTAATCCTTAGAACTTAGGATTAAATAATTATCCATACTTTATACTTTAAGGAATATGAATATAATATTTGTTTTTGGATTAATCTCCCTAGCTTAGCCCTTTTCCTTAAATTTTATCCCCCCCTTTACCTAGCTAGTGGATTTTAGTTCCCCGTACTCTTTTATTGTTGTCAGTCTACACGCATCGATGTATTATATTAATAATAGGACATATACGAAAAATAGGCTCACTGGCCTTTACCATCTAGGCTCTCTGGCCTAATTCAACACATAAGCATCCTAGCTTATAATAACTAGCTCACAATATTATAAGACACAAGATATACACAAAGGCTCCCTAGCCTCAAAATCGCGCGCACTTAAGTTTGTTGCACGCGGTATCCTGGAATGTGCACACTTCATCATTTTATTGTGCAGTACCTGTGTGCACTATATCATGAAAGGTGCATACAAAAATGATTTCAAACAACTCACCATCTTAAGTACATTTTCATTTACATTTACTGATGGAGTTCATACTAGGGGTACTTCAATCCCCTCCCCTTATTTATGCATTGTCCTCTGTGAATTATGTACACATATACAACCAAAATTTCAAAAATCCTAAACAATATGCAGGAATTCTTCCCGCATAGCATCTTCATGCTCCCAAGTTGCGTCCTCATGACTGTACCAGGTACATTGGACCTTTACAAGCCCTATGGATTTCTTTCAGAGCTACTTGATTTTTCAGTCCAGAATGCCTACCAGATTTACTTGGAAATTGCCTTCTTGCTCCATGTGAATCACATTCCAATCAATTACATCATTAGCATCAGGGATATATTTATTGAGCAATGATACATGGAATACATTATGAACAGACATAGATGCAGGCAATGCAATCATATATTCTATTGGACCAATCCTTTCTAGGATTTCAAATGGTCCACAATATCTAGCTACCAACTTGGAACAATTTCCCAACTTCAATGAACTTTTGTTGGCCTTAACCTTCAAGAATACATGATAACCCACTTTAAACTCATTGTGAGTTCTACCCTTGTCAACATATATTTTCTTCTTGTCTTGGGTATCCTTTAAATTCTGTTTAATTTTCAACATTGTCTCTTCCATTTCCCTAAGTAAATCTATCCCAACCACTTCTCTATCTATGAGGTTATCCCATTTTTCCGGTGTGTTGCACCTTCTTCCATAAAGTTCCTCAAATGGGCTCATCTTTAGAGATGTTTGGTAGCCATTGTTATAATTAAACTCTACTAAGTGTAGGTAGTCTTCCCATTTTGATGTTTTATCCATCACATACATCCTCAACATATCCTCAATCACTTGATTCACTCTCTCTGTTTCTCCATCTGATTCTCAATGATAAGTTGTACTAAAATTCAAGTTTGTTCCAAATCCATTAAATAATCCCTTCCAAAAATTTGAGGTAAATTTTGGATATCTTTCAGACACAATTGTCTTGGGTATACCATGTAATCGAGCAATTTCTCTCATATAAGCATCAGTAGTGTTGGTTTCCTTGTGAGTGAGCTTTACTGGAATAAAATGGGCATCTTTAGTAATCTTGTTGACCACCACCATGATAGAATCATGTTGCTTGTTTGTTCTGGGTAGTTCGATGATGAAATCCATTGTTACAACTTCCCATTTACACTTAGGAATGGGTAATGACTGTAGAAAACTAGCTGGGTGTTTATGCTCATCCTTTACCTTTCGACATTCCAAACATATGGCAATAAAATCAACAACTTCTTTCTTCATTCCTGGCCAATAATATTGTCTCTTGACAAGTACAATAGTTTTATGAAGTTTCTCCTTTAGAGGCCTTTCCCTTTTTGATAATCACCTCTGGATCAGCTTAAGGCATAGCTAGAGGTAGTTGTGGATGGGACCGCGTGTGTCTACCTCTGGATGCCACAACTAAAACAGCAAGTTCTCCATAGCGGAGTCATCACAATGGAGTCTCCAAGTGCACAGTAGCAATCTCGTAGGGCTCTGATGCCTAATGCGCCTTCATAATCATAGGCTCAATGTCATTCAATCCCAGGGAAAATTTTCATGTTCGTCCCTAGCAACGACGCCAGAAATGTTGGCATCATAAGTCACTCCTGGATTGTAGCTAGAGTAAGCCTAAGGCCCATCAATTTATGTCACGATTTCTTTATAAAAGGGGTTATCGAATGGAAGTAAACTCAGAACAATATCGCTCACTCAGAAAACTGGGTTGGAACAGCATGGACATGTGAGGTCTTGATTCAACTTGAGCCAGTAAGTTTGCATAGTGGTGAGTAAGTGCAGGAAAAGAAAAGGGGAAAAGTCTCAGATATGAGATCCTCTCAGATAAGAGAAACTTCAAAGTAAACCTCAAATGTTGAAAAACTAATACAATCAAACATACATCATATAGTTACAGCAACACCTGGCTGGATCATTCATACCCGGGCATTTAGATTCAGAGAAACAAGGAAAAGAGTAAGTTGGCCGCCATTAAACAAGAAATCTCAAAATATCATTGTATAACCAGAGAACCAGAGGATTTGTTAAAAATTTACAGTCGATAGCTTAGCTCTACCATCGATACCTAAACAAATGGAAAAAATGCCTATATATACTTGGAACTGACTCAGGCATTGAAGGCATGATCACATCATGAGTTCAATGCTTGACGTCGAGGAGCTTCTCTGTCAGGCTACGCATGCAGACATTGGGAAGACTGCCCATGTAGTCTTCTATCAGATGCAATCCTTTTCAAGATAGACTGACAATCTGCCTCTACACTTTTTCCTTTCCCGACCTTCTATTTATGGAAGGAGATGACGTTCAACCACCATCAACTGCCTCAATAACTACTTTCTCGGGATCAGGCACGACTTGGTCAACTCTACATCTGTAGGATGTGGCAGTCTCCCTTTGGATTTTGCTGCTTCATTGGACTATTGCGAGGGGACTCATATGGTGGATGTGGATGAGGGCCTGACGGGGGCGATGGCATCAACATTGTGAGGGTGAGATGTGGGATGCTGAGGTGGAAGCACTAGGTGGTGAAGAAACGGAGGCTGTGACACTATATGATGAAGTGATGTGCTATGAGAAGGTGACAAGGAGGCTGAAATGTGACAGGTTAGGGAGTGAGGACACGACATAGGTGGAAGTGGCGACCGAGGGAAGAATGCAGGGAGGAACACCTAGCAGGAGATGATAGGTGGGAGCGAGGAGATAAGAAAAGGGTAGGCCAGAATGGCGCTGAGTAGAAGACACATGGCGGAAGGAGGTAAGAGAATGGAGCCAGAGATGTGATAAGGGGATCTTAGGGCGGGGGCACATGAAACCACCCAATCTGGACAACCCCCCTCCCTATTAAAGGTAGAACGATGGGGGGGGGTCCAGAATCAATCCTCGGTCACAGATCTGGGCTTCCCAATCTAGGTCGATGAGAGATGCGTGACTAATTATGGACTCCCCCTCTGCTTTAAAGGTACAATGACGAGGGGGCTATGGAATCCAACCCTAACTGTAGATTTGAGCGTGCATATTCTAGCCGCCCAGATTTTCCTGCCGCTTAATGAAATGTGTGTTTGTGCCCTGAACTTAGGGTAAGTGAGTTTTTACCCCACTTCTTGCCATCTTTTCGCCAAAGGAGGTCGCCTATTAGGAAAAATACCCCCCTACATGCTTAGGTGCTAACATAATATGAGAACGATCATGCTTGATATGACCGACTTAAAACCTCGTCTCCCTTACCACGTGGTGTTTCAGATAGTAGTGGCTTACATCACGAAAAAAATTTACTCAAAACATTTTCTGCACGGTGGTTGATGAGGATGCCTCGACATGCATGATGTCGTTATCATATTGGAAGGCCATTTGCCAACCTGTTTTGTCTTCGTCACCTACTCTTCTTACCTCTTTCTACATTCATTTGTTCCGACCACATGGAATCATCTCCTCTTTCCTCGTGCAGTTAGGGGGGAAGACTGTGTGCGTCGCAGTTTAAGTGGTCGATGCCTCTGTCGACTACAATCTCTTGTTTGGAAGGAGTTGGACATATGCTATGTAGGAAGTGATCACTACATTTTTTTGGGTCGTGTTGTTTCCACATGAGGGCCAGATCGTGTCCATTGATAAGTTGTCCTTCTCTCATCCTAACCCTTCATCGGGGGCATCAATAGTCCCGATGATTGATAACCCTCAACCTGGCATCGTCAACATAGGGGTTTTTTTGTGCCCACCTTTTATGGGTACTTTCGATTACCTGCCTACTTCCAGCAACGTTAACTTCATATCGGTTGTCCCCGACCAGCCTAAGGTTGAAATTTTTCAATTCTCATCATTTCGTACTACTTACTCTTATGATTCGTGGACTCTTCCTTCCCCATCAGCCATGATGGAAGGGACAGGGCACCATGGCATGGCCATGCCTTTGTTCGTAGTAGATGTTGCATACTCTATAGTCTATCAAGATTCCACCGATCTTGATCCAGCTCCTGCACAGGAGTTAGATCCAGTTGTCGCACCTACTTGGGCTCAAGGTTCCCTCGCCAATATAATTATTTATAATTAGTCTTTCCCTCAGACAAGGTGATTATTGAGGCAATTACTAGTCCTAAAATACCCTCGGATGATCTCCATCACAGATCTTATTTCCTCCCAGAGTTAAGAAGAATTGAAGCATGTGAATTCACTTTGACTATGACTAGAGATAGATCTTATCCTATCAATCCTTTGGCTACACACACAGTTTACGTTGAAGGAAATATGGAAACCATCACTAAAATGATGCCTATTGATATCTCCTGAACCCTTGGTGTCATGGATAATGTCTTCATCGGAGCGGACTGCTCCCCCAAGGAGATTCGAATCTACAAGAATTTATTTAAAGAATTTTGAAACGTGTTTTCCTAGTCTTATGAGGAAATGTCAAGCATAGATCCAAGAATCATTGAACACAAAATCATGACGTATCCTAACGCTAAATCGGTCCATTAGAAGCTTCGTCCAGTTAATCCTAAGAAAGTAGTAGCTATTAAGGCTGAATTAGAGAAATTGCTTGAATCTAGTTTCATCTACCCCATCTAATTGACTCGATGGGTGTCAAATCTCATTCCAGTCAACAAAAAATAGGGAATGATTCGTGTATGTACGGAATTACATGATTTGAACAAGGCTTGTCCAAAGAATAATTTCCCCACATCGTTTATTGACTAGATATTCGATGAATGCACAAGTTGCGAGGTCTTTTCTTTTATGGATGGTTTTTTTGGATACAATTAGATACATATCAAACCCAAAGACCAACACAAAATTGCTTTCATTTTTTCGTGGGCTGCATCCACTTATCGAAAGATGCCTTTTGGTCTGAAAAATGTTGGAGCTACTTTTCAATGAGCCATGTATTTTTATTTCCACGATCTCAAACAGATAGTCGAGGCTTATCTAGATGATTTAGCATCATGATATTGTAAGAGAGTTGATCATCCCACACACCTTAGACTTATCTTTGAGCGATGTTGCTACTACCAGATTCGCTTGAATCCAAACAAATGCAGTTTTTGCGTAATGTTTTGTCGTCTTCTAGGTTTCATAGTTTCAACAACACGGATCATGGTCGATCCTCTAAAGGTTGAGGCGATAGTTTAGTTGCCTCCCCCATGCAAAGTCCCTTAGCTTTAGAGTTTACAGGGAAAAGCGATTTTTTTACGGCGTTTCATCACAAACAATGTCGAGATAACAAAGGGTTTCATGCATTTACTAAATAAGGACGTTCCTTTTCATTGGGATGAAGCCGCTCAGTGCTCTTTCAAAGTGTTGAAACACACCCTCACGTCTACCCCTCTGCTTCGGCCACCCAATTATAATAAATATTTCTTGATGTACTTGGCCGCTACGGAGTCGACCATTGGTATGGTCTTGGTTCATGAGGATGATTTTCTTGAAGAATACGTGATTTATTACCTGATCCAAGGCTTGGTTGGACCAGAACTCAATTATTCCCACATTGAAAAACTTGCGTTGGCAACAGTTCATGATGTCCAATGGTTCCGTCATTATATCTTGTTTCGCAAGACCACCATCATTGTCATTGTGAATCCGTTTCAATATGTGCTGACACGACATGCAATCAGCAAAAACATCAGTAGATGGATAGTCATCCTCGAAGAATTTGACTTGGATTTTATTTCGGAAAAATCCAAAAAGTCGTTGGTCTTCGTGGAACTCATATTGGAACTTCCGGTCGAATTAGGCGTTGTTATACCCAAGGAGTCACCTATTAAAGGAGACATGTTTTTGATCATGTCTTCATACCCCTGGTATGGAGATATACTAGTCTATCTCTAGACTTTGAAGTTCCCCACCTCTGCTTCTCGTGATGAGCATTGTCGTATACGCCATCATGCCAAGAACTATCTCATACTCGAGGAAACTCTGTATCGTCGAGGTGTAGATTGCATCCTCCACCGATGTCTCACTCATGAATAAGAGAAAATCGTGCTTAACGATTGCCACAATGGACCATGTGGTGGTCACTTTTCTGGGTTGGAAACATCCCAAAAGATTCTATGAGTCAGTTACTTTTGGTTGACACTAATCAAAGATTATCTTGAATCGGTTAAGAAGTGTCACCCATGTCAGATCTTCTCTCAAAGGATGAGGGTACACCCCTCTCTCATGTTTCCCGTCATCACAGTTGGTCCCTTCACCAAGTGGGGGATTGATTACACTACATGCAAGCCCCCTTCAGCAAGGGGGCACTGTTATATCATCGTAGCAATAGACTACTTCACAAAGTGGGTCGAAGATATGCCAACGTTTAAAGATGATGGTGAGACAACAACTCTCTTTTTGTTTAACGAAATAATAGAAAGGTTTGGTGTCTCGAGAGAGATTTTCACTGACCATGGAAGTAACTTTCATAATAAAATGATGTATGAGTTAATATCAAATATTGGGTTGAGGCAAGAACATTCATCACCCTACTACCCACAAGTGAATGGTCAGGTGGAAGCTGTGAATAATTCCCTTAAGACTATTTTACAACGAACGATGAATTCAGCCAAGTCAAATTGGCATTTTATGTTGTACTCAGCATTATGGTCCTACCGAACGTCTGTTAAGACTACAACTGGTTTCTCACCTTTTCAACTCATTTACGGGATGGAAGCATTCTTTCCTATAGAGTGCCATATCTCTTCCCTAAATTTTGGAGTATAGTTAGTGCCAGACACTTCACCACTTGAAGAGCGTTTATTATATATTGAGAAGCTCGATGAGAAACATCGGGATGTAGCCTCTGCCAAAGAGGCTCACAAACAAAAATTCAATTGTCAGTATGATCGGCCCATTCGTCCTCGGATTTTCTCTGAACGTGACCTTGTCCTAGTCTAGGACCAAGATAAGGATCCCTTGGGGGCAGGAAATTTCAAACCCATGTGGTTCAGACCTTTCATCGGGAAGGAGGTTCTAAATAAGGGAACTTATTGTCTAGTTGAATTTGAGGAAAATGATTTGGTGGAGCCTGGAAATGGGCTCTACCTCAAGAAGTATAACTCGTAGGTGGGTCGCCTTGGGTGACTTATTGTACATATGTATAGTATTTATACAGTTAGTTTTTGTCCTTTTTTTTTATGGACATGTCATTTTTTATGTCACCTTTTCCACTATGGCAGATGTCAAGTGAATCAGAGGTATTCATTGGGTTTGTGGACAATGCTAGCCAGCACACTCAGAGGCTTGCTTCCGCAACTTGTGTGATTTTCACACCTCAAGGCCAGTTGCTATCTTCAGGAGGTATCTGTTTAGGCGATGCCACAAACAATGTTTCTGAATACAGCACAGTCTTAGAGTTTCTTAGTTATTCTTCGTCACATGGTATCTCTCAGCTCTGGGTCTACTTAGACACTCAGTTGGTTGTGTCCTAGTTAAATGGGGTTTACCGCATTAACTATCCTACTCTACAGCGATGGTTCCTTATGGTACGTCTCTTAGAATGAAGCTTTGATTACATTATGTATATCCATGTTCCTAGGAGATTGAATCAAATCAAAGATACTATAGCTAATCAGGTATTAGATTGGCATATTTCACACATGAAATAAAAACCACACACATGCACATGTAAATACATTTGTAAATAAATGTAATCCATAAGACATAAAAATATGTAAATACGCATATATATATCAAAAGTATCAGAGTACATAGGTGGGTGCAAGATCCTCAAAAATATATGTCCATTAAGAGTCACAGGGCCTATGCACTCAAGAATATACTCTAGGAACTTTGGTTCGATAGAAGAGTATTCTCAGGTATAATTTTAACCCTTTTCAGGCCTGAGGGACTAAATTTACGAAAAAGGAACCCCCACAGAGTCCATAGTTAAGCTCTTTTCAGACTCCCTAAAATTGAAAAGATTGTCAAGTGACCTTGTTTCTTCACACTCGTTAAACTAGTCTAGAAGAACATCCCTTATAAGTCCATAGTTAAGCTATTTTCAAACTCCTTAAATATAAAAAGATTGTTGATTGATCTTATCTTTGTCACACTCGTTAAAATGTCTTTTAATAGACATCTGTTCAGTGCTAGTTTACCCCTTTTTCGAATTGACTAGACTATCTTCGAAAACGGTACCCCAGTGGAGTCTCCTTTTATTCTTTTTCAGACTCTGTAAAAATGAAAAAATGTCTATCTTACCTTTTCTGGCTCGTTAAAATTACATAGAAGGATGTTATCATTGTGTATTATTAATCGCATTTGCATTCCTACATCTTTGGCCTAATGCTGGCTCCATGTTTCTCTCAACTAAACCATCTGAAGCATGCCTTATATGCAAGCCTTATATAACTTTGCCTCTGCGTCTTGACAACTTGACCCATGGAGGATTTTTCCCGAGTGTCCCTTTCCTACATATGTCTCCTTTCTTTGAGCATCAATGTGTTCCTTGCGCTTGGAACTAGTATGTTTGTGACACTCATTCCTCCTTTGTAAAGTAGCATTCTTTTATTCCTTTTCAATATTTCCAAAATTATTGAAAAAGACAAAAAAAAATCAAAGATACCCCAAAAAGAGGAAGGGGAAAGTATTTTCTTTTTCTTGGTAGTACAATGAGTCTCCCTTGGACAAAGAACATCCTTCCATTTTTTCTTCAAGCTATGTGATTTAACACGACCTTAGGAAGTTGTTCTCACTACATAGAGTTGTGTCCTCCTTCATTTGGTTATCCTTCCAAACATATGGAGAGCTTGTGTTTCCTCCTACATTGTGAACTTATGTCAATGCCATATTTCTTGAGTCTCATCATTTGTCGTGCTTTTGTTCAAGAGAAGTTTTACTAAACATGAGTTGGCCCTTCTGCAGTTTGTCTCTTCTCCTCATGCCTGGCCATACCAAAAGACCAATCAAGTCCTTGTTCAAAATTAATGAAGTTCTCTACTTCATCATCGAGATCCTCTTGTATGTTCATGACGAGCCATTGAAGACCTCTGGGTAGTGAAGTTGTACACTGATATTACAATCCTAACCAATTTTTTAAGATCTTGAAGTTGTTTCTCGAGCTATGAAGGCCTCATCTCCAGCCATCGGGCGTCATTAGCTTCTTAAATATAGATACTATACATGTATATCTTTTGATTTTGAGATGTAGATCCATTGTGTATTTCTCGCGGCTACAGTTTATATAGTTATATGACTTGGATCTACAGTTTATTTGATTGGCATCCATGATTTTATTTCATCCCGAGCATGGGTATGCCCACCTCGGTGAGAAATTATTATTTTGCAGATGGCACCTCCTGATCTCTTGTCTATGGGCTCACTCACTTCATACATTGGTGAATATTTGTAATTTATTTTGGCCATCAAATGATTTTCTAACCTCACACATTAGGGGGCATCTATTATAACCCTAAATTGCACCACACATGCATACCTAGCAATAGGCCATCTTACTTTCTATTTTTTCCAAGCCATCATTAAACAACTCTTCTAAAAAACTATTTTTTTTAAGATGTATCCGCCCTGCACCACTACTGCCTACGTACACATGCTTCTTGCACCATTACAGCTTGCGTATACTCACAAAAAGTGTGAAAAATAAAAATTGCAATGGGATATGGGTTTTTGGGCCATTACCTAACCTTTTGACCGCCTATAGTTGGTCACCCAACTGAATAACTATCTTTTTTGTCCTATAAAAGAAGTTGTTAGGGTCCCTTTCCAAGAAGAAGCACAAGAGCAAAGAAACTCTACCCATTTTAGTATTCCCCCTTTGCCCCAATATTTTGCAACCACATTGTGATTTTGATCCAGAATTCATTTTTCCTCCATTGAAAACCCTTTCTTTCTCCCTAGAGAGAACTGAAGACGAGAGGAATACGTGGAAACAGTTGGTGCATGGTGAAGAGGAGCCCAGGACCGAGTTTGAGGAGAAGTTTCCAGTCTCATATTGTAAGCGACTTTGTGAGATTAATACAAAGAAATACTTTTTCCATCCAGGCAAATGATGTTTTCAATCTTTATGATTTATTTACGTTTTGGTTATGATTTCTAACCCACTAATCCATATATAGAATGCATGCTTGTAGTTTTTTGTTTATCTTTTGGTGAATGCAGATTGGACTTGGGAGGAGATCTGTAGTCGAGAAACAACTGAGCGCAGAGGGATCGACACCAGACGCGAAGTTTAAGGTAAGCTTACTCGATCCTTATACCTTTTTTTATGTATGATTGTGGGGTAATGTCGGGATAGTTGTTAAAAGTAGGAGACCTTAGATGGTTATCTTTGCCTACACTTTAGAACCTTAGTGTAGAACGTGGGGGGTTTCCCTCTACATCACAATGTGCTTCTTCAGTCCAGCTCCCAAGCTAACCAAGTACATATACATGTATGGTTACAGATATGGGTACATGTATGGATAAAGCTACAGGAAGGTGTATAGGAAAACTGAATGAGTGAGTGAATAATCATGGAATGAATGAAAAAATGAACTAAGTCCAAACTATATGTATGTATGTTCCCAAATTGACACTTCTCATGTTGGGAGCTACTTTGTCCCACTTGTCCTAATCCTTAGAACTTAGGATAAAATAATTATCCATACATTATACTTTAAGGAATATGAATATAATATATATTTTTGGATTAATCTCCCTAGCTTAGCTCTTTTCCTTAAATTTTATCCCCCCCTTTCCCTAACTAGTGTATTTTACTTCCCCATACTCTTTTATTGTTGTCAGTATACACACATCGATGTATTATATTAATAATAAGACATATACAAAAAATAGGCTCACTGGCCTTTACCATCTAGGCTCTCTGGCCTAATTCAACACATAAGCATCCTATCTTATAATAAATAGTCACAATACTATAAGACACAAGATATACACAAAGGCTCCCTAGCCTCAAAATCGTGCGCACTTAAGTTTGTTGCACGCGGTATCCTGGAATGTGCACACTTCATCATTTTATTGTGCAATACCCATGCGCACTATATCATGAAAGGTGCATACAAAAATGATTTCAAACAACTCACCATCTTAAGTACATTTTCATTTACATTTACTGATGGAGTTCATCCTAGGGGTATTACAATCCCCTCCCCTTATTTATGCATTGTCCTCAGTGAATTATGTACACATATACAACCAAAATTTCAAAAATCCTAAACAATATGCGGGAATTCTTCCCACGTAGCATCTTCATGCTCCCAAGTTGCGTCCTCATGGTTGTACCAGGTACATTGGACCTTTACAAGCCCTATGGATTTCTTTTTTAGCTACTTGATTTTTCAGTCCAGAATGCCTACGAGATTTACTTGGAAAGTTCCTTCTTGCGCCACGTGAATCACATTCCAATCAATTACATGATTAGCATCAGGTATATATTTCTTGAGAAATGATACATGGAATACATTATGGACAGACATAGATGCATGCAATGTAATCATATATTCTATTGGACCAATCCTTTTTAGGATTTCAAATGGTCCACAATATCTAGCTGCCAACTTGGAACAATTTCCCAACTGCAATGAACTTTTGTTGGCCTAACCTTCAAGAATACATGATAACCCACTTTCAACTCATTGTGAGTTCTACCCTTGTCAACATATATTTTCTTCTTGTCTTGGGTATCCTTTAAATTCTGTTTAATTTTCAACATTGTCTCTTCCATTTCCCTGAGTAAATTTGTCCCAACCACTTCTCTATCTATGAGGTTATCGCAGTTTTCCGCTGTGTTGCACCTTCTTCCATAAAGTTCCTCAAATGGGCTCATCTTTAGAGATGTTTGGTAGCCATTGTTATAATTAAACTCTACTAAGTGTAGGTAGTCTTCCTATTTTGATGTTTCATCCATCACATACATCCTCAACATATCCTCAATCATTTGATTCACTCTCTCTATTTCTCCATCTGATTCTGAATGATAAGTTGTACTAAAATTCAAGTTTGTTCCAAATCCATTAAATAATTCCTTCCAAAAATTTGAGGTAAATTTTGGATATCTTTTAGACACAATTGTCTTGGGTATACCATGTAATCGAGAAATTTATCTCATATAAGCATCAGTGGTGTTGGTTGCCTTGTGAGTGAGCTTTACTGGAATAAAATGGGCATCTTTAGTATTCTTATTGACCACCACCATGATAGAATCGTGTTTCTTGTTTGTTCTGGGTAGTTCGATGATGAAATCCATTGTTACAACTTCCCATTTACACTCAGGAATGGGTAATGACTGTAGCAAACCAGTTGGGTGTTTATGCTCATCCCTTACCTTCCAACATTCCAAACATATGGCAATAAAATCAACAACTTCTTTCTTCATTCCTGGCCAATAATATTGTCTCTTGACAACTACAATAGTTTTTTGATAACCTAGGTGCCCAGCATAAGGTACATTATGCATTTCTCTCAATATCATATTTTTAAATTCATGGGAATTTGGTACATAAATTATGCCCCTATATATGAGAATTTTGTCATTTTCTAGTTTATAGTCTTCAATTTTCTGTTGCAAATTACCTTTCTGTAATTTTGTCACTAATTCCTTGTATTGGAAATTGGATTTTGCAGCCTCCAAAATTGTGTATTTCAAATCTGATTGGTACATTCTTATGGCTATAGCATGAAACTCATGCACTCTTCTTCTAAGTGCATCAACCACTTTGTTCTCTTTCCCTTTGATATTATTTATATCAAATTCATATTCACTAAGAAATTCTAACCACCTGCTTTGCCTAGCAATTAGAGTTGGTTGAACAAATAAATATTTCAGACCATTATGGTCTATCCTCAGCTCAAATCTTTTCCCCATGAGGTAGTTCCTCCACTTCATCAAGGCATGCACTATGGCTACCAACTCCAAATCATGTGTGGCATAGTGTCTTTCATGCTCCTTCAACTTCCTTGATTCATAACATACAACAAACCCATTTTCACTGCGGAATCCACCAATTCCTTCTTTACATGCATCAGTGCATATAATGAAGTCTTAATTTGGATCCGCAATCCTTAGTATTAGAGAACTTGTTAATAATTTCTTCAAGTGTTGGAAACTCTTTTCACAATCCAATGTCCACTAAAACTTCATACCCTTCTTTTGCAAGGAAGTGATTGGGTGTGTAATCTTTGAGAATCCTTCAACAAATATCCTATAGTAGCCTGCAAGGCCCATGAATGATCTGAACTCTGTCACATTTTTTGGTGCTGACCATCCTCTAATGGATTCTATCTTCTCAGGATTCACTACTATCCCCTCCTCTAAAATGATATGCCCCAAATAATGAATTTGTTTATGATAAAATCAGTACTTGCTCAATTTGGCATACAACTGATGCTCCCTTAATACTTGTAATACCATCCTCAAGTGTTGTTCATGTTCTTCCTTTGAAATAGAATATGTAAGAATTTCATCTAAAAATACAATGACAAACTTATCTAAGTATTCTCTGAAAATAACATTCATTAAACACATGAAGACAAATGGTGCATTTGATAATCCAAAGGGAACCACTGTGAAATCATAATGACCATACCTTATTCTGAAAGCAGTCTTGTTGATTTATTATTCTTTAATTCTTACTTAATGATAACCTGACCTAAGATCAATCTTGGAGAATATTTTTTCATCTTTCAACTGATCAAAGAGGTCATTGATCCTTGGCAAAGGATACTTATTCTTCACAGTTACTTTGTTCAATTGCCAAAATTCAATGCATAGTCTCAATGTTCCATCCTTCTTATTCACAAATAAAAATGGGGTACCCTAAGGTGACACACTTGAGCGTATATACCTCTTTTTCAGGATCTCTTCAAGTTTCATTTGCATCTCCTTCAATTCTAGTGTACTCATCATGTAAGGAGTCTTGGATACTAGAGCTACTCTAGGCATCAGATTTATGGAGAAATCAATATCTCTTTTAGGGGATAATATTTCTATTTCCTTAAACACATCGTCAAACTCTTTTAGGACTGCATAATATTCAATATTTGACACTCTATCTTTAGATGTTTCTTCCATATGAGTTGCATATAATTGACACCCTTTTCTGTAACACTTCTTCAGCTACAATGCTGAAATTTCCCTGATGGATACTTGTTAGGGACCTAACCCCTCACGTAAGTAGAACAAAATATTTCCATATAATAAAAGTCAATATTAATAAGGCCTAGCAATAAGGAAGAATAAGTCAAATGTAAGAAGACCTAATAGAAGCTTCCGCTTCTAGAAGAATCTTCCTCTAGATGGTTCTTTTGATATACATGTTTAGTATTAATATATGTCGAGGGTATGAGAAATTTTGTCTTGGATATTATTGTAATAGAGCTCTTCTCTATTGGAGGTTCCCCCCTCGAAGAGGCAAGTGAACATTGCTCCCAGTAATCAAAGTGTTCTTTCTGGTATTATTTTGGCATCATTTTGGTATTATTGTGGTGTTATACTAGTTATATTGTTGTTCATTTTCCATTTCTAGATATTTATTTTTGTTCTGCATACTTTTTATATCTGGAATATTACTAGTGGTATCAGAGCACCTTCCTTGGCAGAAAATTATGGGTTAAATGTTTTTCCAGGGTAGAGACGTATTCTAGCTTCTTTAAGCTATAAAGATCTGTCATTAAATGCATAAACCTGCAGTTGAGGATTCATACACGTAGGAAATACAAGTGTTACTTAAGATAACATCTATTGGCCACCCTTGTAACCCCTGTTGGTACCCCTTTGAGTGGTAGCGCATCATACAAAACTTGTATATGGATCGACCTAGATGTAGAAATTTTGATACAAATTAATGTATTCCTGTGATTCTCCTGATCTAACAATTTCTACTACTGTTAAATACAGAATCGCTTCTACTATTATTCTTGCGGATTAAATTAAACCATGATCACAACCATGAGCACAAAGTGAAATATCAATAACACATAACACATAAATTTCTCCGGGAAAGCGTCAATCTAAAAACCCCACTATCATATATTATGTATATCATGAATCATGAAACAATCTCATAAAAAACTCTAATCCAAGAGATCTCAGTAAAATACAATTGTCTCACACTGTCATACACAAATTAGCAAATACATGTGCCAATTCCTGTGTCCAGACAACTTGCCTCCTCTGCACAATCTTTGCAATTTGAATTCTCACAACTGAATCGAATGAATACAATTGCCTAGTTTGCACATGCTCATAAGCGTATCCAATACATGTGTGAACAAATCACAACTGATAGCCAAACTGTACCTTTCACCTGTTATCTCAACTGGATCTCCAATGAATTTGCATGCATGTAGTTAACCGTGACGAATCTTCAGTTGCATGTGAGTTAACTGATTGTGAATTAATGAATAATTAATTCATTGAACTCTCACTAGTGCAACTGAGCTTAACTCACTTAACTACACTTATAATTCTGTTACAAATCCAAATCACTCAGTTATGAATGAGATAATAGATTAATATTTATTGTCTAATTTAATTAAGGGAAAAAATAAATTAGACACATGTTTCTTGTTGACTTTTCAACACTAGATCTCCTGAAACCCTCCATAGATAAACTGATCGGCCTCCTCACTACTATAGTTCCACCAAGAAAAACACTTGGGAAGATACTCTCTAGTACATGGGTAGTTGGGTAGTATGGATAAGGACACAGTCTAGCCTCCTTAGTTGGTGCCATGAGATATTGGGTTGAGTACTATTGTTGGAACCCACACGTATATAAGAGAGCTATAGCATAGGGAAACCCTTGTATATAGAACCCTTGAATACCTCACCCTTGGGACAGAAACAGAAACAGAACAAACAATATCTAGTGTGGTGCAACTATGTCTCCTACATTTGAGTTGAAAAATTACTACACATTTCTTCATGTTAAACATTTGGGCATTTGATCACTATAGTATTCTTCAGATATGACTATAACTCCTCAAGAGTAAAAAATAAAAATAAAATGTATAGATCCTTTTGGCACCATTATTTGAGATCTATTCCGTTGTATTTCTCTCTTTATCATTATCATAGTCATACCTATCATTTTTCAAAAAAAAAAAAATTGTGGACCTGACCCCCTTCCAACACCCTTATTTGGGATTTACCCCATTGGATTCAACTTGTCGCACTGGTCGTTGTGATACACTTCACCCATAATCCATTTTTTTTGTGGTCCCACGCACCCCTTTTCCTGTTCCCACGTCATCATGGCCCATAACCGTAGCCAAGACTTGGAACCTCACTTCACTACCTTGCACTCTTTTTTCACATAAACCCAACAAGAAGTGCGACAGATCAGTGCCAATATTTCCACCATCAATAAAAATATGCATTCCTCCATCACCACCTCAATCACAGAACTAAAACAAGATCTCAAACAATACATTACTACCCATCTTGAATGTGTCGCTACGACGATCTACGCCAAGCTGCATATCCCTGCAGATCTTCCCTTATCTGACTCACCTTTGCATACCAAAGGTGAAACTTCGTCTCATTCCTAGAATTTTCATACCCATCACCTTCAGCATGACCTATGACTTCCACGTGTGGATGTGACCAAATTTGATGGATCATATCCCACTGGCTGGGTAACTCAAATGGAACATTATTTTTCTTTTTATGGCTTTACGGATGAGTTGGCCAAACTCAGGTATGGTGTTCTCCATCTAGATCAAGAACTTTGGCAATGGTATAAATGGAGAAAATATGCCCACCAAGCGTATTTTTCTTGGACACACTTTGTGGCATAGCTTTATGAACACTTTGACACTGACACCAACCGGTTAGGTCGTTTGACAAAGTTGAAATAATCTGGCACAGTGGAAGAATTTATAGCTACTTTTGAGCGACTATATTTTTGGAAAGAGGGCATGTCTGATGTTTTTTTTGGAGAATGTTTTATCAGTGGCCTCAAGGATGATATTTTTTCTCATGTCCTCATGGCTCGGCCTCAAAGTTGGGTGGACGCTACTAAAATAGCTAAGGAACTACAACATGTTGTCTCTTCTCAAAACTGCAAACACTCCTTTATTCCTTGCACTAAACCAGTCACTCCCACTCCTCCTTATACTCCACTAGAGATCCATAAATTGACCAAGGACGAAATGGTTGAATGCCAACTCAAAGGCGTTTGTTATAATTTTGATGACAAATATTTTATGGGACACAAGTGTAAGGAACACAATCTTTTTGTGGTCATCTAGGAGGATGTTTCAAAAGAGGATGTTGAGGTTCCCCTTGTGTCTGTGTCACTTGAACCCACTGACATAACCCTTCCCTCAAACCCTCCCAAAGTAGAACCTGTCATTTCCCTAAATGATCTCACTAACTTCTCTTCTCCCCAAACCCTCAAGCTAATTGGTTACATCAAGCATAGGAAGGTCATCATTATTGTTGATAGTGGAAGCACCCATAATTTTGTTCATTGTTGCATGACCCAAGAAACTGATTGTTATATATGTGAAGTCAATAATTTCCAATTCATGATTTCCAATGGTGGGTCCATGAAATGTGAAGGGTGTTGTGAAAATGTGCATCTCTAAATTGGTGACTACCATCTGAAATCTCATATGTTTTCTATCAACATGGGCGATTGTGACATTGCGTTGGGTGCATAATGGATAAGGACTTAGGATCCCATTCTCATGGATTTTAAGTAATTAAACATGGAATTCTATGAGGAGGGTCAACAATACAAGTTCCAAGGCATCAACGTCAGTTCCCCAGAGATCATTAGTTCCCATCGCATGGAAACGATGCTCAAAAAAGGTCATTCTGGAATTATTTCCAAACTCCATGCCATACAAGCCATTGAGATACCCTCTATGTCACAGGACCTCCAATCCATCCTCTATAAACATCATGTGGTTTTTTCCACTCCCTAGGGACTTGGTCCTTCCCGTGGAGTTCATGATCATTCCATTCCCCTTGTCATAGGAATCCTTCCTCCCAATATCTACCCCTATCGTCACCCCTTTTCCCAAAAAAATCAAATTGAGAAAAGGGTTCAAGAACTGCTCAACACAGGTGTTATCTACCCTAGTATGAGCCCCTTCTCTTCTCTTGTGGTCATAATCCTTAAGAAAGAAGGTTCTTGGCGCATGTGTCCTAACTTCTCCACCCTCAAAAAAACTCACCATTAAAGAAAAATTTCCCATTCCTTTCATTGATGACCTCTTGGATGAATTGAGTGGAACCCATTTTTTTAATAAGCTCGATCTTCATTCGTGCTACAACCAGATCCGTATGAAAGAGACATACATTTATAAGACTTCCTTTAGAAATCATGAGGGCCATTATGATTTTTTGGTCATTCCCTTTGTCTTGTGTAATGCTCCCTCCACTTTCCAAAGCCTCATGAATCATGTCTTCCATCATTTTCTCCATCATTTTGTGTTATTTTTATTTGATGATATCTTCATCTATATCAAAACCTAGACAGACCATCTTGCTCATGTGGATCGAGTTCTCCATCTACTCTCTTAGCACCAAATTTTCCTCAAACAATCTAAATGTGATTTTGGTGCCTCCGAAGTAGAGTACTTGGGTCATCTTGTGGGAAAGGCCGACGTCAGGGTGGATCCTAAAAGGATTGAAGCTATGCAAGATTGGCCTCACCCAAAGACAAACAAAATCTTGTGGGGGTTTCTAGGTTTAACAGGTTATTATCGTAATTTTGTTAAGAATTATGGAAAGATTGCAACACCTCTCACTGCACTCCTTAAAAAAAATTATTTCACTTGGACTCTAGCAGTTGCTCAGGCTTTTCAAACCTTTAAGATGGCCATGTGCACCACTCCATTCCTGGCCCTTCTTGATTTCACAAATACCTTTGTCTTAGAATGTGATGCTTCTAGGAAAGGAATTGGCATTGTCCTTATGCAAGAGGGTCGGCCTTTGGCCTTTACCAGCAAACAACTATCCGAGAGAAATTTGGGAAAATCAATCTATGAAAAGAAAATGTTGGCTATTCTACATGTCATGGATCTTTGGTGCCCTTATCAATTGGGGAAACACTTCCAAATTAAGACAGATCATCAAATCCTTAAGTATTTTCTAGAACAACGCCTTGCCTCCCTCGAGCAACAAAAAAGGGTGACTAAGATATTTGGATATGATTATGATATCATTTACAAGAAAGGCAAAGACAATGTGGTTGTTGGTGCACTTTCCCGAAAATATGAAGATGAAGGGTGCCTTTTTTCTCTCTCCTTCATTGTCCCATATTGGCTCCAAGTTGTTCACCAGGAATGGCTACACGATCCCAAAAGTTCGCATTTGATACAAAAATTGCAGTCTAATTCTCCAGTTTCCCTAGGGTACTCTTGGCTCAATGATGAGCTTTGATATAAAGGCCAATTGTATTTAAGTAAATAGTCGAAACTCAAATCCATGATACTTTATGAGCTTCATGCTACACCCATAGCGGGGCACTCCGGGTTTACCGAAACCTATGACCCGGTCAAATGTTCTTTTTTCTGGGATGGTATCAAATAGGACATTCATAATTTTGTGGCTGAATGTGATGTGTGTCAATGCAATAAGGGAAAAATAGTCAGATCTATGGGCACACTCCAACCCCTTCTGATTCCACCTGCTATTTGGCAGGATATCTCTATGGATTTTATTGTATGCTTACCTAAATAGGGAAATAAATTAGTCATTATGGTGGTAGTTGATCATATTTCCAAGTATTCTCATTTCTGTTCTCTTCAACAACCATTTAGATCATACCCTGTGGCTCAAATTTTAATGGATCAGGTCTTCAAGATTCATGGCATCCCACATTCTATTGTTTATGATCACGAGCCAACTTTCACCAAGAATTTTTGGCAAGAAATATTCAAGCTACAAGGAATCCAATTGCATCTCAACACAACTTATCCTCCCCAGACTGATGGCCAAACTGAAGTTGTCAACAAATGTTTGGAAACATATTTGAGGTGTTTTTCATCGAAAAGGAAGAATCAATGGGATGAATGGTTACCACTAGTTGAATGGTGGTAAAACACTTTGTACCATACAACTATCCACATGACTCCTTTTGAAGTCGTATATGGACAAAATCCACCTTTAGTTCTCTAATATTTACTAGGTGTCTCGAAGGTCCAGGCGGTTGACCAAACACTTACAGTTCAAGAGGCTATTCTTCATACCCTCAAAGATAATTTGGTCATGGCCCAGAATAGCATGAAGAAACAAGAAGATCAAGGTCGCTCTGAATGTCAATTTGCAGAAGGGGATCTGGTGTTTCTTCGACTGCAACCTTAGAAGAAAAATCCCCTCAAGGTTGACCAGTGTCATAAACTGGCCCCCAAATTTTATGGTCCTTATATGATTCTCAAGCATGTGGGATAGGTGGCCTATCAGTTAGCTTTTCCCAATCATTCTAAGCTCCATCATGTTTTTCATGTTTCCTTCTTAAAGAAGGTTATTGGAACTGAGTTCCAAACCCAAACCACCCTTCTCGAGTTGGATGAATAAGGATCCATTTGGATACAACCACAAGAAATTTTGGACCAGCGTGAATGTCGTCTGCATCAACGAACCATCAAGGAAGTGTTAGTCCACTGGAAATATACAACTCTAGCAGATGCCACTTGGGAACCAGCTACCATTCTGCAGTAATTTCCCCATCTCAAGCCTTGAGGACAAGGTCGTTTTTAAGGGGGAGGTCATGTTAGGGACCTAACCCCTCATGTAGGTAGAATAATATATTTCCATGTAATAAAGGCCAATATTAGTAAGGCCTATCAATAAGGAAGAATAAGTCCAATGTAAGAAGACCTAATAGAAGCTTTTGTTTCTAGAAGGATCTTCCTCTAGATGGTTCTTTTGATAGACATATTTAGTATAAATAAGAGTCGAGGGTATGAGAAATTTTGTATTGGATATTATTTTAATAGAGATCTTCTCTATTGGAGGTTTCTCCCTCGAAGAGGCAAGTGAACATTGCTCCCGGTCATCAAAGTGTTATTTCTGGTATTATTCTGGCATCATTTTTGTATTATTGTGCGGTTATATTGGTTATATTGTTGTCCATCTTCCATTTCTAGCTATTTATTTATGTTCTACATACTTTTTATATCTGTAATATTACAATACTTCCCTAGTAATTCCCTGTGCTATACTCAGGTTCCCTTCCTCATCCAAGCAAGTAAATGCCTTGTTATGACAGTCTAGGATAGCATGATGTTGGTCCAACCAATCCATCCCAATTATATAGTCATAGGAACCTAAATGAAAGATGTTCAAATCTTCCCTGGTGTTCAGTTCATTCATGTCCATAGGGCATGACTTAACCATCTCATTAACTTTTCTTTTGGCTCCAGTAGCCAGTTGCATCAACCAAGATTTTTCATGCTTGCTTCTTTGAAAATGAAAACTTTCCACCATCGTAGGATCTATATAATTATGAATAGCACTTGAATCAATTAAAACATGAATGGTTTAGTTGTTGATCATACCTTGCACTTCAATCATATGTGAATGATACTCTGCTTTCTTGTTGTCCACAGATGCACAGATCCTTGGTACATTTATGCCCATGTCTTCCACTGTTTCAGATTTCTATACATTCTGAAGACTCCTCACTTTTTCACCTCTATGAGGACAATCTCTAGACATATGATCTCCTTTACAACCCCAACATTGAATAGGTGGCTTCCTTTGCCTTTCACCCCCTGTCTCAATCGTTTTGGGTTCTCTATAAGTTGGTTGTCCCTGAGGATTATTTTTAAAGAATGGTGGCTTAGTTCCCTTCTTCCTCTAATCCATCTTGAATTTATTTTTGTATTCCCAAGATTTTTGGAAAGTTGGCCTTGATTTTTGTTGATCATATAGGAATTTAGCTCGTCTTATGGTCTCCTCCAATGTTTTTGGATCATTATATTGTATTTTTTCATTGATGAATGATGGAAATCCACTCAAATACCTTTGAATCTTGATTGTTTCATCCTTGATGAAATAAACATACCTCAACAGTCATAAAAACCTTCTTTCATATTTATCTATGGTCATACTCCCAAGATTTATTTCAAAGAACTCTTTCATTTTCTTGTCATAGTATATCTTATTCAAGTATTTCTTTTCAAAATACTTCTTGAATTCCCTCCAAGTAACATTTTTCTCTTTAATGTGTTGCACCTGCACAAGTTGATCCCACTACATGGATTTCTTTCCCTTGAGTTGATAGATGTAAATTATTCCTTCTTCATAAGAATAATAATTATGCAATTGAAAATACTTTCTCATGCCCAACAACCATGTCTCTACATCTTCATCCTTATTGTGCTCACCATCAAACGTAGGAGATTTGATTTTGTTCATTTCTCCTCGTATCTCATTCACCCCAGACCTCTTATGATTTCTGACAGGGGATGGACTTGAGTTGTTGTGTTCTCTCTTATTTTAATTCCTCGGGGAGTGATGGTGATGTCTGCAAACACTTTGTGTTATTCTTTTCTCATCAGGAGACCTGTGACTTCCTGTTTTTCTTGAGCCACTCTCCTTATCCAATTTCTTTTATATTCATTTCAAGCTCTCCATTAACTTCATATTGAATTCCTCTTGCTTCTCCTTGGCTCTCATAATCCTTTCATTATCATATTTATGGATTTGTACATCCTTCTACAAATTTTTAATGGTCTATACCATAGTCATGTTTTCATCTCTTCTTTATCCATGTCCATTGGAGTTTGTTCGTTCAATGCTTATGTGGAAATCCATCCCTATGATTTCATCTTCCTGGATGTAAGCCCCCTGTGCTTATTCCATTCTTATGCACTCTGTGCTAATCCTTATCTTATCTATTTGTTGTTAACTCTGCAAAATGTGCAGCCAACAAAACTTTGTCAGGTTAAGAGTTTCAACAATTTCATGAAAATATGAACCAATTTGGTTCATTAATCCATAAAAATTATTTCCTCTGATTTCTTGAAATGTTGTTTGCCCATATCATTTTTTTGGGTGAATAATTATAATATATTTTCCAATAACTTCCAATGCCTGCTTCCATGCTCAATTTTGAGTCTTGAGCAGAAAGTTATGGTTATTTGAAAATTGTCCATTAATTTATTTGTTCACTCTTCAACTTGGTGAAATTTTGCGCTATAATTATGCACTTTTGTACCTACTCCATTGGATTTTTAGTAGGACATAATTTGGGTTTCTTCATATACTTATTTTGGATAGTCTTTCCAAGTTTCACCTCTTTCTGGGTTCTGGGCTGCTAGTTACATCCTATTGAAGTTCTAGGCCAATTAGTGTTTTTGATCTCAAATGCTACAGATACCTTATTTTTCATTTTAAACATTTTTAACATGTACATAATTTTAATTCATATCTAGGACTATATTCTATGGTTCAATACTTTCCATAGAATTCTCCTGCACCTCAATCTGATTCTGGAGCAAAATGTTATGGCCCTTCAAATTTACTTGGATCTTAAAATCTACCCTCTATTGTTTGTCTTGTAACTTCCTCATAAAAGATTTGTTTGATGAATGGTTTACACCATTAGAAATATCTCTTAGACCTCTTTAATTTGAATTGCAGAAACAAAGTGAGCTTTGGTATAATCTATTCTCAAGGTTTTTGAGTAGCTAAAAACATTGTTTAGGGCCTCAAAAACGCGTTGCAAAAAGATGATCTTCAAACAATATAAAATGTCATAAATTCACTGGTTTTGTGTTGTTCTAGACCATCCAAATGACTTCAAGTGCACAAATTTGAACCTGTACACCCATATTTAGCATGCACTATTGGATAAATTTATATTTTCGACACACTAGTTCAGTGGGAGTTAACTGACTAGTTCTATTTTAGACTTTCTATTTTACCATCACTATTATGCATGCATGCATTCCTAAGGAAAGCTAACTACTTGATTTCTTTTCTTAATTATGGAATGTTTTTCCCTATATATGAGTGTATTCCACTCAGTCATTGTATCATATTGATTATGCTCTATGTATCAATCATCAACTCATTGGAGTAGTGTGAATATATTTTCTCATTCTTACATATTGAATCTCTCTTCCTTTCTTGATAAGCTTTGTTTGTGCATGATTTATATAGATATCCTATGCAGGTTTCCATGAAACACTGACATGGTATGAGAGCTATGTTGCTTGGAGCAAGCCAGACAAGTCAAAGAATAAGGAAAATCGGGGTTTCGGCGAGCTAAATCCGTGGTCGTACCTTTCATTAGTTAATCCTCCTGAAATATTATGTTTTTGAGGAAATGGCCCTCTTGGAAAGTAAATAGACCCATTTCGGAAGTGGGTTTTCAACCGTTTGGTGATATTCTTCATCGTTTTCTTAGAAAGTAAGCCACAAGATAGCCTCCTAAAACTGATGTGAATCCGTGGTCGTACCTTTCTACATTCATTGCTCCCAAAATACTAATTTTTTGAGGAAACGGTGTGTGTGAGAAGTAAATCGACCCATTATCCAAGTGGTTTTCAACCATTTGGAAATATTCCTCACCATTTTCTCAGAAAGTAAGATGCTAGATCATCTCTTGAAACTGATACAAATTTTCACTTAAAGTGCCCTTTTTGTCGTGATTTCTTAATTTTTCACTTGCAGATTGAGAGTAAATTTTTAGGGGTTACTAGAAACAGTGGGAGAGATGGATATGAAAAATATTATATAGTAAAACTTGGTGGTAATACTCACACCATATAATTATTTTGGTTGGAATCCCAAGGCGACATTCCAACTCAAAAGAAAAGGATTGTATAATTTGACGATGGCGACAGAAACAGAACCTACATCAACGATTGAGAAGATGAGATGGGCGAACCATAAGGATGAGGCCACAAGACTACTTCTTGAGTTAATATCCACTGATTTATGGTTTCATGTTGCTGCATGAAAGAGTCCAAACAAGATCTGGACCACCCTTGAAGGACTCTTTGGAAAGCAGGATGAGATGCGAGGTCATATGCTTGAGGTATAGTTGAATACCTTAGACCCTAAAAGTTTTGATAATATATAAGATTTTTTTACTAAATTTAAATATTTTCTATTGATCTTGGGTGAATGTGGTATTGATAAGTTTACACAAGAGAAACAACTTATTCTAACAATATTGGACAAGCTAGGACCAAAATACATTGTATATGTCTCCAATTTCCATTCTGGCAAATGTCTTTTTGGAACAAATTGGAAAATGCCTACGTTGGCTCAGTTCATTGAGTCTCTTACACAAGAGCAGAAAAAACTCATACATATGGGCCTTATAAAATATCCCAAAGTACATGCACTCACCATGAATGATGGAAAAGGGTCATCCAAATAGAACGGGAAGGAGGGATATTCCAAACCCTTTAATGATTCTTCAGGTTTGAAAGACTCTTCAGATTCCAAGAAGAAGAAGAAGGGAAAGCAGTGCACTTACTACAATAAACTAAATCATGAAGAATCCACATGCATGAAAAAACAGATCGATCTTATGGCACAGGAACTTCAGTAGAACAACCTTGGAAACTTCATTCTAGAGGGAGTCAAGAAGTGGAAGGAAGAAGATCTTGCTCCTAAGAAAGGTAATCCTCATGCTCTAGTTGCAATTAATTCCTCATCTGATTCATGGATTATGGATTATGGCACATCACATCATATGGTAGCTAAAGAGGAAGTTTTTACTTCTTTGAGTCCATTCTGAAGACCCCCTATACTCTAGTAGAATTAGCAGGAGAAGAGAGAGTGGAACTCTACAATGATAGTTTTGAGAATGTTTTACATGTTCCAAATCTTTCTATGAATCTGCTCTCAGTTTATCAGATCGCTTAGAAAAGTAAAAAGGTTGAATTTACATCATATTCAGTTTCAATAATCGACATGCATGGCAATTCCATCATTGCAATTGGTGAGGTGGATCACAAGTCAAGGTTGTATAAATTCACTAAGTTTTCTGACAATGACTCCTATATTCTACTTACACATAAGGAGAGCACTTCGCATGCACCTCCAGTGCAACTTGCATATACTCTTGTTCTTCCATCGATTTCAGACATCAGAGATGATTCCATACACTCACTTTCTATACATGGAAATAAGCAGGTAGTACAACTAGATAAGAAGCGAGCACCGAAGCTTTAGTAGATTCCCAAGAAGGCACATACCACACTTCAGGAAGTAGGAAACCTTGCAGGGAATCCATTGGATTCGAGGATGAATCAATCTCAGTATGAGGAGATTTCTCATGTACTTATATCTTCAGAACCTGTGATGCCCATGCATTACTATATGGTTCAATATATTGATCCATAGAACTACAATAGGGTTGTGGGAAATCCATTATGGAAAGAATCCATACAGAAGGAGTATAACTCACTCCTACATAACCAAACTTGGAATATGGTTCCATGTCCACCAGAAAAGAATATTTTCAGGTGCAGATGGGTCCACGGGATCAAGAGGTACAAGGCCCGACAGGTTGCCAAAGGACTTCATCAGATCCATAAATATTTCTAGATCTTCACGAAGAATTTCAGTGAGCAGAAGTTTCAGACTTTGTGGGATTGTCTTGTAGTGAAGAACACAGTTTCATTGCAGCTGTCATTTTCTTCTTTTAATACATTTTCTTTTGAGGGGGGGGGTTGTTCCCGTGTGGTTTTCCCTCTTTCCTCACTTTTATTTAGTGCTCATTAGTTGCATTGTACATGAGTGCCTAAAATGGCCTAGTAGTCAGAACTCATTTTTTACTCCATAGTGATGTTCAAGGGGGTGTCGGAGAAATTTATATTTTCGACACACTAGTTCAGTGGGAGTTAACTGACTAGTTCTATTTTAGAATTTTTATTCTTACCATCACTATTATGCATGCATGCATTCCTAAGGAAAGTTAACTGCTTGATTTATTTTCTTAATTATGAAATGTTTTTCCGTATATATGAGTGTATTCCACTCATTCATTGTATCATATTGATCATGATCTATGTATCAATCATGAGCTCATTGGAGTAGTGTGAATATTTTTTCTCATTCTTCCATATTGAATGTCTCTTCCTTTCTTGATAAGATTTGTTTGTGCATGCTTTAGCTAGATCTCTTGTGCAGGTTTCCCCAAAAAAATGACATGCACAACAATACCATAAGGTAGCACCTGCTCCGCACACCTATAACCAATGTGGATCACTTCTCTGTCGCACTAATAACTGGTGCACACTACTTTTGTGTCACGCACCAATATCCACCACGCACAATTTTGGTCCATGCGCTAATTCTTGTTGCACGCAAATTTTGTGTCGCACACTAATATTTCATGTGCATTGCACCTTACGCACTGCACCATGCCAAAGTTTAGTACTCCACCACCATGCACTAGTACTTTGTGCACGCCATTAAATAAATTGTTGTGTGACAACATATACCCACATCGTGTGTGCACCAACAAAATTCCTCTGCGCTCTGTCAATATTGCGCACACCACATGCCCCATTATTATGCATGTGCACACTGCATGTGCCAATATTATGCATGCACCACTCAATCTGCACCGTGCAATGCTAAGATTAGTGTGCACATCCGCGCACCGCTATTTTTCACGCATTACCACTCTGCACTACATAGCGCCAAATTTAAGTGCATAGACCTGTGTGTCAATATTTTCCACGCATTACCACTTTGTACTGTGCAACACCAAATTTAAGTGCACAGACTCGTGCGCCAATATTGTCCACGCATTACCACTCTGCACTGCACAATGCCAAATTTAATTGCGCAGACTCATGCGTCGATATTTTCCGTGCATTACCACTCTGCCCCATGCAACACCAAATTTAAGTGCGCAGACTCGCGTGCCAATATTTTCCATGCATTACCACTCTGCAACATGCAGTGCCAAATTTTAGCGCGCATAGCCATGCACCCTTATTTTCCATACATCACAATCTTTTCACTGTGCATCATTCATTTTTAGTGTGCACACATGCACACATTCATTTTTATCCGCATCAATTCCTCGTGAATTTCGTTACAAAAATTGGGATTTTGCCAAAACAAATTCCCAATTTTCACCATAGACATTTTGCAACTATGAAATTTGTTCAATTACACCCCGATAATACCAATTCAAACTCCGCAACAACAAATCACTGCTGGTTGAGATTCTTGGAACGAATTTTTCCCAAACTCAATTCACGAATTGAGAATTTTAATCAACTAATCTCTTTGCGTCTATCATGGCTTCCCTGTAACCTCAAATTTGACTAGTTCCAGGTCTTAATTTTCTAGAATAGATATTAAATTAAGAATATCTCACCACTTGGCCAAATTTACCAATTTTCCCCTGAATTTAACAACATAAATTGGGGCTTTGGCCCAATTCCACGCAATTGCTTCTACGTTTTACCATGGACGCTCTATAACTTGAAATTTGACCACTTCAAAATCAATTCTTTGTGGAATTTCACTTCAAATGAACTTGCTTATCCCATCCAAGCTCAGTGTTGAAAACTAGAGCTCTGATACCATATTGTAACATCCCCAACATCGAACTAGGCTATGCCACGTAAAAATTTTCGAACTGTATGCAAATTAAAACATATACACACATGAACTCTTGCGGAACTTTATATATAAAAATTAAAATGGAAAAATACATTCTGTAAATGCATACATTCATATGAAAATAATAGTAAACATAAACATGAAATACCCATAAATATAAATATAGGTATAAACCACACACAAGGAAAAACCCATAAAAATAAACAGATAAATAATAATGCAGCATATAAATTAACACACAATTGACACTTATCTTGGTAAAAATATCACCAACTATGTGGATACCTTCCACAAACCTACCATCCTTATACCATTCTTCTCATCACTCTCAACAGTGGGTTACTACCGAGATGGGACTAATCTCCACCCAGGTAAAGGGATTCCTAACAAGGCTAATGTATCTCAGACAACGGGAAAGAATCTGTCATAGGTGCCAACTCAAACTAACAGCCTATAGTCCCTCATTCCCCACATGCATGTCCCACCTCAGGAAGTGTGTCCCTTCTCTACTCAATAGTCCTTCATCTTCCCCACTTCCTTTACGGGCTTCAACAACATGTCAGGCAAGAAGTCTCAGATCCATGTAGCTGCAGTTTAGCACCTTCAGGAAATCAATTACCAACTATTCTCTCAGCCAGAGAGAAATTTCTCACGGTCCTGACAACCCGTCTCTTTAATATCCCATGGACCTGACAACTTGCTTCTTCAGTCATCTCCCAAGATAATCAGGTATAGATACATGTACGGTTACAGATAAGGGTATAGGTATGGATACAAGTACAGGAAGGTGTGGAGGACAGTTGAATGAGTTAGTGAAGATCATGGAATTAATGGGAAAATGGGCTAATTCGAAACTATATGTATGCATTTTCCCACTTTGGCCCACTTGTCCCCATCCTTAGAACTTTGCATAAAATAATTATCCATACTTTATACTTTAAGGAATATTAATATAATATTCTTTTTTGGGTTAAGTTCCCTAGATTAGCCCTTTTCCTTAAAGTTTATCCCCCCTTTCCCTAACTAGTGGAGTTTAGTTCCCCATACTCTTTTATCATGCTCGGTCTACATGAAAATATATATTATATTAATAATAAGACATATACCAAAATTAGGCTCACTAGCCTTTAACATCTAGGCTCTCCAACCTAATTCAACAGATAAGCCTCCTAGCTTATAATATTTGGCTCACCAGCCTATAAGACACAACATATACACAAAGGATCCCTAGCCTCGAAATCATGCGCAATTAATTTTGTTGCGCACAATATCTTGGAATGTGCACACTTCATCATTTTAGTGCACAGTACCTGTGTGCACTATATCATGGAAGGTGCATACAAAATTGATATCAAACAACTCACCAGCTTAAGTACATTTTCATTTACATTTAAAGTTGGGGTTCAGCCTAGGGGTATTACAAGTGGCATGATGACTGGGTAGATGCGGACAATGGAAGGGTTGTAGGTGGCACCTCGTAGATGCCCATTGAGGGCCAGTGAACCAAATTTCAAAAATAAACATGCAGTTGGGTTGACCGGCACCAGATTTGGTGGCCCCATATTTCGGCGTATCCACCAAAATTCAGTGGCATGTACTATAATCCAATAATGCATTAAATAAGGGAATCTTCTATCGAGACCGTCCATGGGTCTTGTCACTTGTCAGAGTCATCACTAAAGTTGTGGGATTTGGAATGTAATTTTAATATTCGACAGTGGTTATGTATATGGGTCAAACCATATATTCAACTCCACCATATTTAAACTAAAGTTACGATAGATATATAAAAAGGGGGGTCCGCGAGGATTGACCCCCATACCTCCCTAAACAATATCCTTTTATTATACTATGCCAATTGGTTGGGCCAAACAACCTCTTTGAATTGAATGCCCATGAGAATTTTTTTAAATTCGATATTTTTCCACAACTCGTGGTCCATGCTCTAGTACAATCTGGGCATGAATTTCAATGCATTTTTGGGGTAATAATTGTATATTGTCTGTACACTTTACGAGGTGAAGAGCCTACGAGGGGCTTGGGATGAGTAGTGTCAGAATTTCATGATTTAACAATCATTTGTACATGTTTTCTCGCCACAAGTCCACAGGTGATATTTATTTTTGCATCTAGGCAACATATCAGAAGGCCATTTTTCATACTTGAGGTACAATGATGTATTTATGCCAATTTTATTTTTCTGAGAATAATATAAATCCTCTCCTCTTCAAAGCGGGCCCAGAGACATAATCCATTCTTGGGACAAAATTCGTTATCATGTCTCATGTTCTTGCTCTTTTTCTTATCTTTTCTCCCTGATTATATCCTCTTTAATTATTGTTGCACATAATCTTTATTAACACTCTTTAATGTAATTATTTTAATAAGTCATCAATGAAAATATCATGGATCATGTTGATATTAGAGTAGTCTTTTTTTACTTGAATTGAGAGTGTGAATGCTTACCGGGGCCAAGCTCAAAGAAAGTGAAGGAAAATTAAGAATTTAAACCCAGATATTGGACGTGCAACTCGAAGAAGGAAAATGGGTGATGAAGAACTTTGTATAGAGAAAGGATGATTTTAGGGGCTAAATTTCGCTCATGGGCTAATTTTCCATGATTTTTCCAAAAACGAGATTCGTTATTTTAAAAATGATTCGCCCAAATTCTATAGGATAAAATTATTTTACCTTAAAAATCGCCAAAATTTTATAAAAACTATATAAAATCCTTAGAAATTTGAATATTTTTACAAAAATATTGCCAATCATTTATAGTTGGCATATGAAGGATTTGTAAGATTCACCAAGGTTTCTACATTTTAAAATAAATTTTCATCCTTAAAATCATCCTTGGTATAGAGTATGAGAAGATTTTTCACAAGGTTTTCTACCACATGTGAGATATGGTATAAACTTTGTTTGTAGATTATGAGAAGAGAGTGGCAAAGAAGGAAAAGAAGAAGAAATCTAAAGAAGAGGATAATGCTTCAGTGAACCATGGAATTGGAGGAGACCCCACTGAGCCTCCATTACCATATTCAAGTTCAAGATCTTCTTCCTCTTCCTCTTATTCTCATCGTTCTAGTTTTCATCCAAGTATTTCTAAAATCCATTGTTGAAACTAGATGTGAAATTTCATTTGCCCGTGTTTAATGAAGAAGCTAATGCAAATAAGCTTAATAATTGAATAAGAAAAAATTGAAGTTTATTGTCATTTACAACAAATCGAAGAGGAAGAGGTGAAGATCCAGTTGGATTTTCTTCAGCTGGAAGTCAAATCCCTTGTATGGTGGGAGGGAAAACTTCAGAAAGGTAGTAAGCATAATGGTAAACTCCTTTGTTTATTGTCTGAATTTACATATGTGTTGAAAAATAAATTTGATCCATTGGGTTATGTTCAAAAATCCATGATGGAATGGAAAAATCTAAGATAAGGTAAAGGTCAGAGTGTTCAGAGTTTTACAGAGGATTTTAGGAAATAAACACTTGCATTGAATATTCCTTTAGATTCTCATGAAACTTTGATGAAGTATATTGGTGCACTTCATAGTTACATTCGACATACATTATTATTGTTTAACCCCACAGACTTAGATGAGGTATGTGTGCAATAAAGTCACCTTGAAAGAAGGGGAAATAATGTATAGGAAGATCAGAAGCATTTAGGAGACCATTTCAAAAGGAAAGGATAAGAGGACAACTACAACAAAGAAAGAGGGGGGGAAATCATATTGCACTCATTGACAAAAAGATGAGAACGATGATGAGAATTGTTGGAATTTGCATTCGTAATTAAAACTGAAGCAATTTGGTGGCCAAAGGAAGCAAAAAATGGTTTCTACTGTGCAACAAGACTTGGGTTTCGATTTAGGAAATGAATAAAATATCATAGCAGTTGGGTTACAAGGTGAAGTTTTCTTGCATACTAGTTAAAGTTCTAAAATTCTGTCTCTTCAAATTGATGAAAGAAGAAGTGAACTATTCCACATAAGAGTAGTGACAAAGAACACAAAAGTGGAAACTCTGTTTGATCTGGGATCACGAGTTAACTTGATATCTGAAGATATTGTAAAGAAATTGGGATTAACCACAACACCTCACCAGAAACCTTACCCTCTTGGTTGGGTACATGATAATGCAAAAGTTCATGTTACCAATAAGTGTAGATTGAAGTTTGTTATTGCTTGTAAGTTGGTAGATGAAATTGATTTGGATGTTGTTCTTTTAGATATTTGTGGTATTGTACTAGGGATTCTTTATCTTTATGATAGAAAATAAATATTCTTCTTGAAAGAGAACAAATACCATCTCACAAAATATGGAGTGGAATATATTGTTAGGGGTGACATCACAGAAGCTAACCCACCACTTATTAGTGTAGGTCAAATGAAGAGATATATACATACTTGTAAGAACCTTGTGCTTACGATTGTAAAAACCAAAGAGCCTGAGTCTGATGCTCTTTATTCTCTTAATCCTTTACATAAAAATGAAATACTTGAGATGAGATAGGTCTTTCCATGGAGAGGTGGACAAAAAAGGGCCTTCGACACGTTCGGAGAAAATATCAACCCCACTCCAATACTAGCTCTATCGGACCTTCAACAACCATTCAAGATTGCAACTAGTACTAGTGCATATGCCATGAGAGTAGATATACTTTCTAGACCCCCTAGTTTTGCATATATTGTTTTGAAGAATTCTCATGTTAGCTATGCTGGAAAATACAATATTGATGAAGTCTTCAAAGATGTATTTGAGAGGCTAATCCATGGTTTGTAGGTAAAACTATTTTGGTTGCAAGACAAACTATTATACCATTTCGGTAAACCTTTTATTCCTACTATTTTGAAAATGCATGTAATCGGAGAATCTTACATTTCTCTTGTAGGTGGGCATTTTGGGGTAGAGAGGATTGTAGTTCATTCGTTGAGGTTATGTTTTCCTTGAATGAATGTATTTGTAACCATGAATGTAAAGGGGTTTGCATTGTGCATTTTTAATCCCACAAATAGAAAATTGGATCTCTACACACCAGTCGTTGTTCCTTCTCATCCTTGGAAGAGTATCTCCTTGGATTTTTTAAGGGGGATTTCTATGTCAAAAATGGGTCATGACTACTTGCATGTATTAGTGTATAGGTTTAGCAAGAAGTGTCTCTTGATGATATGTAAAAATCATATCATTGTTGAGAAAATTGCTCGCCTTTTCTTTTAGCATGTATGGATCAACTTTGGACTTCCCACATCCATTATCTTGGATCAAGACACTCGATACCTTGGAAAGGTTTTGTGGAGAATGATGGACACCAATCTGAAGAGGAGTATTTATTTCCATCGATAGACTGATGGAGAAATAAAGGTTGATTTGTTCTAAGGCTACTGCAAAGAGCATCCCAAGTTATGGTATGACAAGCACAAATTTTATCACCAGTTTCAAGGGGGAGATCAAGTGTTGTTCCACATCAGTAGAGTTTGGTTGAATGGATATGGAACGAATATCAAGCCAATCATATATGGACCTTTCACCATGTAACGATGAAAATATCTCTATGGCTAGGGTAAACCACAATAGATGGATATGATTGCAGAAATCAAATCTATCCCAAAAACATGCTATATAAACCAATGTGCAAGTGAGATAATAAAGGGACCTACCTCATCCATATTTTTGATGATGTCCACCGTTGAGAAATTTGACCCAAAGCCTTATACCTACAACAAGTTATCAACAAACCAACAGAGCAAGCATATAGTGATAATATAAAAGGTTATCACATTAGACAACAATATCCATTAATATACAAAACAAACATGCCCATGGATAATAACTCATATATTTACAAGATATCAATTGGATGGGAAGAAACTATTTCTATTAATAAATGATCAATAGAAGTGAAAATATTATAGACTTCTGTGTCGACATAGTTCGGAACTGAGAAACCAAGTTCCTTCTAGCTGGGCCTCCACCACTTCAATCCTCCACCAAAGGCAAGCTCATAGAAGGGAGACAATGAGGTTATCCACCAATAAGGGAAGAGATTGGGGGTTGAACACTATGTTAAGACTTAAAGGACAAAGTGATGCAGACTCAATATGAAATAATAATTTCTCTAGAGTAACTTTTCCCTCAAAGTTGAATTCCTTATCCTTTTCTATAGCTCGGAATTGACCTCTTTATAGCCTTCAAAATGCAACTAAAGGGCTGAGTTGGAATGTTTCTAGTATATGGAAGGCCAAGGATCAGATATCTCCTATATTGACATGGAAACCCAACATTTAATTTTGATTTTCTGGCACAAATTCCTATATACGCAGGCTGTACTAGAGAAGCCTGCGTATACGCTTGCTGTATAAGGTGAAAGATGAATACAAGTGGAAAAAATTGTACTTTTGTCTCTGGATTTTATTAACAAGGGAGATACGTCTGCATAGGGAAATGGAATAAGGCCCTCTCTACAATATTTCATAGGGTGAGGAAAATATTTCTCTAACAGATACCCCCTAATGTGTGAGGTCAGAAGAGTATCTGTGATGGACGAAATACATTATAAATAACCCAGAAGTGGAGTGGTAGAGAACCATCTAGACGAAATCAATTTCTCATTACATTCTGTACTCACTTTGGATACATGGCTGCCAAAAATACACTCTAGATCCATGTGAAAATATACCAAACAAGTGTTCATGGCCATGAATAGGAAAATACAAATGAGGTTACATGAAAATAGTTTTCATAGTCATGAACAAGGCCTAGTAGAACCAGTCTCAAAAACCAATCTAAGGATATTTGTATACCATGGAGTACAATCTGATCTCCCATGATCACTTAAATCATATAGGTACTGGTCCAATGAAAAAGGAAGCAAGAACTCAGGAAAGTTGTAGCCACATAGTGATGTCTTCAAGTCTTCTACACAATCCGCCAAAGGTGCTAATCTACACTATGTGAATAAAGGAGTTGAGGTCGAACACAATGAGACATCATTTTATTACCAATCATTGATGTATACCGTTAAAAAATGCGATACATCCTACCGATAATAAAGGTAGGTATCAAGGCACTAAGTACATTCTTACAAGTGTGAATAAAGGAGTTAGTGTTGAACACCTGAAGAATCCATCGATCAGAAGAAATTGATGTATTCCGAACTGTCAATGGTGAGAGAACCTGCCACTAATGACTACAAGCTTGAAGGTACTCATAAGAATCTAGGTCATGTTTCTGGAATAAATGGTTTGAATTCGATGGAAAGAGACCCACTGAAAGGAGAGCATTAAGGCGGTACTAAGGAGGAGCTTCATGATGTGGTAGAAATTGGACGAGGAACATGTTCATGAACCAATGACCCTGTGCATATTTCGCGTGTGCCAAGTGCAAGCGATACACAAAAAAGACCCTCTGAATAGAATCCAATGATGAAAAATGCTGACAAAGGCGAGCCAACCACCAATACGGCTAATGGAACCCAAGACACTGCACGAATTCCAATTTGTGAATAGATTTTTTTTCGTTGAACACAGGGGAAACCACCCAGTCAACGACCAATGATGAAATGTGGATTGTTGGGTTTAAGGTTACCTACAAATAATGAAATTAGGGTCAAGGTGCATGATAGGACTACAATATCATGTGATTCTCAGACAAACTGAGGGTATGGCCATCATGCAAAGTCAAGAGTTCTGAGGAGTGGCTAACACAATTTGATAGACTTCCTTTGAACAAGATCATGAGACATATGGAGGACTCTAACAGCATAGACCTGATGATGAAACTATAAGATGCCAGAGGCATCGATAAAAATATCTATAAGGACTGGAAGAGTAACCAGTTCGTAGAGAAGAATCTGTAACGAGTTTATCTTCCTAAGGACATCTAATCCCAGAATTATGATGATGAATGGATTAAAATAACTTTGTGCTATGTTCAAAGGCAACACGATTGTTGCTGATACAAGATAATACTCCCTTCCCACCCATCTTTTTATGTTTTTTCATAGACAAATGAATGTTATGATACAGAGGAGGAAATGAGTGTAGGAAGTAAGAAAAACTAGTTCCAGTAGTGGAACATACCTATGCTCAATGCAGGGAAGTGCAAGTGGGAGATGGACAGTCGGGGGAATGTTCCCTCCTAGGTATGGGGTGTCAAATTGTGAAGGATATAAACAAGGCTCTTCTTGGTTGAGGATGCAAAATTACTGAGGAAAATGGTTTATAATGCAAAGAGAGAAACGACTATAGGATCAATACTATAAGCAAGGGAATGAGATGCAATCACAACTTAACGCCAAAAAATGTCCTCTTTATATCTTTTAGTCTACTTGGTGTTAAAAAGGGATAAACATGTGTCAAATAGATGTCTCGTCAAAACCAATTTACGATTGTGAAAAAGACAAGTTCACTCGGCGATATTTTCACTTTTTTATAGCGAGCCGGAAAATAGCTTAACTAGGACTCATGACCTTCCAAGTCCAATTTAACGAGTGTGAAAGGGATAAATATCTTGGCGATCTTTTCATTTTTTAGAGAGGATTTGGAAAAGATCTTAAATTAAACTCATTTGGGATTGCACAAGGTATAAGGCTGCATGTTTATGAATGAGAAATGAGGCTCAACATAAGTCAAGTATGAGTTGTGAGGGACTCTCGATCCTATGAAAAACTCTCTGCATGGGAGACAAATGCAGCAGGGGATCTAATTAGGGAACCCATGTTTGGTAAGTCTCTACCACTTGATAACGACACAACTTTATAGAAGATGGAAGGCTCTGAGTCACAACAAATGGGTTTGTACCTAGGGAATAAAGACTAATAGTTATAGGATAATGAGAAAATGCATAGCAGAGTAGATACCTATCCTATATGTTGGGTAATGAAAATACCTACCCATGGTGACAAACGACCAACATAACATTGAAATCTGCAAGAATCCTATGTTAAAACTACAAAAACTAACTCGATCCACCTTTGTATTAGTCCATTAGGTGAAACAATGGCTTAAAACTATAGAAAGTGGGTAAAAATAATTTATAAGTAGTAACAAAATAAAAAATTAATATACCATTTTGATTTTTTACCCAACTAGTGAAAATTGGACCAAAATACCTCGGAGATTCAAATGACGATTGTGGGAGCATTAGACAACGAAATCACAAACTGTCTAGATCAGGTAATTCTTGTTCTTTTCCTCTTCAAATTAAGTGGATTAAAATATTTAATTAGGTTCCAAATTTTTAGTTATTGAGGGCACAAAGTGTAGATTTTGGTATATGAGAGTTGGCTTTGATTAGGTCGTGTATACGACAAGGTATACACTCATGTGTGAACTATATGGGGTGTATATCAAGCCCTACATGTGACTGTATGTAAAGGAGGCCACGTATAGGCACACAAACAATCATTTTGAAAGGTTCTAACTCAAAATTTTATTTTTCTTTGACAGGATGGTTCCTAAATGGAGAGACAGAGAGAGAGAACCAGGAGGTTGATTTTTTTGTAGATCGAGATCTTGGGGCCCAAATGGCCTTAAAGCAATGTGGCTTGTATAAATTTTTGGTGCTCAAAGGAATGAGATCCCAGGTGAGGTTTCTCGAAATTTTGGTGGGTTACTGGGACCCTGAGATTGAGATCTTCAATCTTGATGGGAAACCATTGAGAATTGAAGTGGAGGACATTTACTTTTTGACTAGTCTATCGTGCCGAGGAGAGGTTGTAAACCTTAAATCACGGGGAGAAAGGAGTTGGATGAAGATATAGTAATATATCGATGCCCACTGTGTAGAAAGGACTCCTAAGGTAGGGACTCAAGTCCCTATCTGCGCAATAAACAATATTAGTATGAATATTATTGTCCTAGTATTGACCAAGATCAAAGTTTCAGCCCCGTTGCACTAGGCATCGAGGTCACTCATGTTCTATGAAGTGCAATGTACGAGAACCACAGTGTACGAATGGTGTACCTCACTACTAGAAAATATGAAGAGCCCGTTGACAGAGTGCAAACAAGGAAGTAAAAATAAATTTCTGGTTTGCCTCTATCCTATGAAGTTTATTTTTCGAGCAGGTTTCAAGTCTGGGACATAGATTTGATATTCTTCCCAGAGGACCTTGCGGTCGATCCATGGCACGGTGGACGAAGGTAATGAGGTGACAGGGGGAGGTAGGGTTTCGACACCCTACAACGAGAATTTATTCTACTGGTGGTAGCAACAGGTCATCACTCTGGATGACTATCCCTATGAGGGTATCGACATCAGAGGAGATCCAGACATGCCACTCCTACTAGGGACCACCTACGATGACATAGGTATGTCAAAATGTTTTTACATGTTTCATTTTTTTTGTATTTTTTAAAATTAGGAAAAAAATATTTTTCGATGGTCCTTAACTATTGACTAGGCATTTTTGCAATGCAGACATGGGTTTGCGATGCCCAGAAGGCTTCCCTTGACATCAATAGAGGAACCGGGGAGACGAGGTGGTGGGAGGAGAATCCAAGAGGGTCCTACATAACATGTATTCAACCTCTCGTGTTTGACTCACAGGATACCCATGGTTCAAGTAGAGGATCTTCCTGAATCCATGTAGCGACATGTGTTTGGTGTACCCAGGGGATGGGTATGACTCTTTCGGCGTATCGTAAATGTCGTGGTTTTCTACCATGACACACATCCGGAACCACATCAGTAGATGTCGTGGGATATTGTAATACCAACTGTATATGTGTATTAAGGGTATTATGCCCAATATTTTACTATAAACACCACATTTTTTGAAATATATAAAAAGGGATCTTCGGATTTACTTATATTTTACAATTTGTACATTGATGAGATGGTTTTCTTTGCTTTAGTTATGTCACAAATTCCAATCTAAAATGAAATTAGCATAAGCATAAGATACATGATTAGAAATCCTAGGAATATGATACTATGTAATAAAATCAAAATGTCGTTCTAAAAGATGTACCCGCAGGAATCATCGGAGTAAAGTAGGATCATGCACGCGGTAACTGTCATTCAACTGACACACTACTTACTGGGAATCCAGGTGAACTTATAATGAATGAATTCCATGTGAGATAACATCGTGCAAAATTTCTATAGAGATGCTATATTTGAACACATTGTTCGTGGATGACCCTAGGCATATGCCACCTGAAGACACTAGTAGAACCTCTGGTGAATAAACCACCCAAGTGGTGGAAGCCAAGTTTCATGTATGATGATTGGCTTCGTCTTTGCATCCTAGGTAGACCGAATACTCTGTTGACATCTGTCAACCAAGTGAAAACTCAATAAGAAACCCGAAGATGAAATAAAAATATATATACACTGAATTACATTAGTATATAGAGAGTTTCAACCAATCCTGGGGCTCAAGCATAGTATGTTTTCAAGTAGAGCCCAATTTTGGGCTCAGCCAACCTATTCCTTTCATAATATTCTAACTCATAGGCTCCTTTTTCTGGAACACGTCGCACAATATAAGGACCGTGCCACATGGGTTTAAACTTCCCTGCCCTGAGTGGTTCTTTGGCTTTATCATACAAGAGGACCAAATCACCCTCAACGTACAACTGAGGATAGACAGACTTATCATACTAGACCTTGACACGTCTTTTGTTTGTCTCAATAGTTTTAGAGGCATCTCAACGTTGCTCATCAATACTCTCTAGGTGTACAAGGCATCTCTCGAGATCGAAAGTGTCAAGTAGGAGCACAACTTCCCACTTAAGAGAAGGGATCTCGCATTCAATAGGTAAAATCGAATCCACATCGTTTATTAACTGGAAAGGGGAAAATATGGTGCCAGTCTTGACCGAGTGTTACACATCAAAATTACACACTTCGATAGTGTCACAAGTGTCGTCATTATAAGTGTCGCAAGTGTCGCATTTTGCTCACAAGTGTCACAAGTGTTAAAGAAAGCATACTGCCATGATGCCTATGTCATGCCTATAATGACATGAGAAGGACACTTGAAACACCTCAAACATTTGTTGTGGAAGAAGAGAAATGAGTCAACAGGATTATGAACCTCTTGCCTCCTGAAAACACCCAAAAAACTGAGTTTTTGGAGGGGAGCGCTCCCCTATACCTCTCTCAGGAGTGCTGGCACTCCCCTATACACTATCTAGGAGAATTATAGCGCTGCATTAGCCCTTTTGCAGTAGCGCTCCTACCCTAAAGAGTGATGGCGCTCCCCTAAACACTACTAGGGAGCATTATAACGCTCTGAGTGCCCTTTTGAGGGAGCGCTACCTATTCTGGGCAGCAGTTGATTTATTGAGAAGAATGGGGGAAGGATCTTTTCATTCTTAGAAGGCAATTGAATTCGAATCCTCAATCAAGCCATGATCTTAGGGAAGATCCCTAACTGAAGGAGGAAAATCCTCAACTCACCCTAAAGATATCTTAAGTTGTTGAGCCTCTCCAAGGCTATATAAGCAAGCTTTCTCATGGTGAAAGGGGACTGGAAAGGGAGAATCACACCAAACTTATGATCTTATAAGTGGTGCTGAAACAGAGATAATTTGGAAGAAAGAGACCTATGATCTCATAGGGAGCAATCAGTGAAGCTATCATCATTTAGATCATGGATCGTTTGAGAAAGGGGTAGACAAGGAGGACTTGACGAAACTGCTACAATCCATCTACGGCTGTAAGCAATGTTTTGTCCTCATTAATATAATTTGCTTGGCCTGTTTCTTTCTAATTTGTGTTCAATATCACATGAATTTTTCTCTTTAGTAGATAGACTTGTTTCAAACTAATCTTGATAGAGTGGGAAGTGGTTGTACTTTGTTTGTCTACAGGGCTTATCGAGGAGCGAAAGATTGGAGCTCAATTCAGAGCATGCAGGGACAAACACTGGTAAAAGGTACTTCTTTTCTCCTTCCTCCTAACACACTAGTCCACCTATATCTAAAAGGAAGTCAGTGACCATGATAAGCACTTTCTATCTTAGAGTTAAGAGTCTATCTCTTTGAGGAGATCTATCGGTCCGCAGGGAGATTTTCCTTCAACAGAAATTGGCGACTCCACTGGGGAATCGAATCGAAACTTTTGGTTTTCATTTTTCCTCATAGAACTTGTCTTACCCTTTTTTGTTTTCTAACCTTTTTCACCCCTTCATATCTGATTGCACTTGCTGATTGACTCTTTACCCCATCACACTTAGCCTGATTGTCAAAATTTGACTGAAATTTTGGGTTTTTTGAGACTGGCGCCCCTATGCCCATGTCAACAGAGTGCAAACACTCCCTGGAAGTGTTATAAAGAGCTTTATAATTCTCTGGTGGCCCTTATACCAGAGAATCAACCCTTTTTGCCCAAAACCTCTTCAAAAATTACATTTTTTGGAGGTCCAGATCCTATTTTTTTCACTTGCTGAGCTGCTTTGTGATTCAATGATTCTTGTTTTGACCTTTGACATGATTCATTCTGAGAATTAAACATCTTTTTGTTTAAATTGTATGCCCTTATTCATTATTTTTGAGTTTTTGTTGTTGAGAGCTTGAAATCAATCTACTGTTTTCTTCTCTCCTATCCGACTGAGCGGGAACTCCAGTGAAGGACATCTGAAGTCTGTGAATCTTCTCACTTGGTTTTTTGAGGTCATTGTTATTAAAACATATCTCTTTTGTGTGAATTATTTGATTTTTCTTTGTTATTTTTGTTCTTTGTTTGCTTCTTGTTTCAATCACAGCAAGAGGGTGTGTGTCGTGTGTGTGAAATCTGATCATACTTGTCTGAATCTCCTTGATCTGAACAGGTAGTTGATAGGAGAATTTTTTGCATTGAATTAGTCATAATTTGCATACAAATGAAAAAGAGACATCTTAGTGCTTGATTTGTATATTAGAAGGCATTTTTGAAAATGTTTTGGCATTGCATTGGATTCGATTAGGAACTAATTGATTAAGGATGTTTCATATTAGTGTTTGAAAGTGAAAACGACTCCTTCTCTTTCCTTTAAATAGGCGTTCATTGAAAATAAATGAATTCTTATCATATTTCATGCATCTTTTTGGGAATTGAGTCCTCATTCCATTAGTTTCACTTTCATGCACCCTTTGAGTAAAGAAGAACTATAAAACGAACGCTAATTAAAAATCGTCTAGAACATTTTTGTTTTTAGGATCTTCCACCAACAGTAGACTAGGGTTAGCACTTTGGATTAGGCTATGAGTACAACTCTCCAAATTTTCCAAAACAAACATTAGCATCCTGAGATAGGGGGAGTCAAATCCAATTGCGTATTGGTTTTCTGGGATCCCCCTCTCACACAGGGGTTACGCACAAGGTCGCATTCGGGCAAATTACAGAGATTATCCCTCCATGGTTCAACTGTTTGTAGTGGTCGGATCGTATATTGGGGGTCACTGGAAGGTATACCCACGATTATGTGTGGGAGCCTTTCGGGTTGATTTCGGACTTGTTATCCTGCCCATACATTCTGGATCGGACTATCGACTATACCCGCCCAAGGACTCACTGCGAATTGGTTTCTTTAGTTTCCATAATATTTAGGTACTTACACAAGGTGACGGTGAAGGGAAGTCTCACTGTGCCTGGAACAGACATTGGTCAAAATCACTCAGGCTCCTTGGAGGGTAAATCCACAATTACTGCGTGGAAGCTTGCACCAAGGTGAAAGTCTGTTAAGCAGTTCACCATTGTAATTGTTCCACCATACCCCAGCCCCTTCTCAACTTGATCATGCGACGTTGGATTTCATCACCAACTAGTACGGTCATCGAGAGAAGTTTTGTCTTCTTGGTTGATTCCTAGATTTTATTAGCGCATGCTATTTCTTTTTGTTAGTTGGCCCTATATTTTTAGTGTGTTCTGTTATTCTCCACAATTGAGCCCGTAGACGATAAATTTCTTCGCCGATCACGTAGGATGCAAGGGATACCTCCAGAAGTCTATCAACCCTTACCTCCTAACCATCTAGAAGAAAACTACCGTAGAGAGGTAGAAAATCCATCTAATGCCGGAAGTGCTATTGCTCCCCTGTTAGAAGACACTTTGGACACGGTTGAAAATCCCACCACACTTGTGTCGGTAACTCCTCTCGAACCACTTTTGGTTCGTTTAGACTCCCTTAGGAACGTCATAGATGAAGAAGTCCCATGATTACCAGAGATGATCTTTACCGAAACATATATGGGATCCACAGAACCAATCTTTGGTGACGAGTATAGGACTCTTGTTTGTCCTAGCACCGCAGTAGAAACCAATCCCACACCTACTCGTTCTGTATGGAGGACTTCATTGGGACACGATCTCTATGAGCAGTTTGAATCTATTCGACAACCCTTTCATCCTCATGACCCTCCTAGTGAAACAGGACCATCCGGTCAAACCATGAATCACCCATTCGATCAGTTTATTCACCCTACTGCTACACCAACACAAGTCCATACCAATGTTGGACTCATCACCTCTACTCATCCCAAAAGCACTTCAATCTCTACCCTTGTTTCTACAAGTTTTTACTCTACATCGCTGCATGTTCCACACGATCCTGCTGGGACATCTTCTCACCCAAGAACACAGACCCCTGTTGGCCAAACATAACCAGCTGGAGGGAAACCACCATCCAATGAACCGTTTCCTCCTGGAGGACTACCTTTACATGGTGGGTCTACCCCTCCCAAGGGCCAATCCCCCTTTCAAACTCCTCCTGGAGGGAAACCTCTGTTTGCCGATCAAACCCTGGTCATACATCCACTGTTGGTAGGGGGGAAACCCTTGTTTGCTGGAAACCCTTCACAATCCTGGGGAGTATCTTCAGGAGGCATTTTTACCCAACCCCATGTTGGGGGGCACTTGTATAATAACCCACTAGGAGGAGTAGCCAATCCTATCCCTCTTGGAACATCTTATGGGAAATCTTATCTGGGCGGCATCCAAAATACCACTTGGAGTTCTCCAGGACCACAGTCTTATCCTCCTCATGGGCCTCATGTGTATCCACCTCCGGGATCTACTCCTTACCATTCTCAAGGGAAAATGTTTATCCTCCTAACGGGAAAATAAATCACCCGGCCTATAATGTTCAAAACCCACAGGGTTAAGCCCATGTTTCTCATGCACCACCGAATCCTTCTTATCCTGGCCAACACAACCATATGTAGGAGGATCTACTAGTTACAACTATCCACCTAACCTAGTCTAGGGTCCTACAGGTGTTCATATGCCGTACCAGTATCATTCGCACATTAATCGATAGCTACCTTTCCTTGCGACTCTGGATCTCCCAGACTTGTCTCGGTTAACTAATGACCCTATCTCTCATTCACCGGTTTGGCCAGTCATTCCAGCTAAACTTCTTTCTGATATTCCAAAATTTGATGGAAACCCTGGCGAAGATCCAAACAACCATGTGATAAATTTCCATTTGTGGTGTTCATCAAACTCCCTCATGGATGATTCTATACATTTGTGTCTTTTCCAGTGAACACTTACCAGTTCAGCAGGAAAGTGGTATATTGAACTACCATGTGCTTCTTTTCATGATTTTAATTCCCTTACCATGTCTTTCCTCATGCACTTTCAACTACCTATTCGCTATGAGATGGGTACTAAACTCTTGACCTCCCTTTGTCAAACTAACTCTGTGCATATCTCTAACCATATTCATGAGTGGAGGCGATGACGAAGGATGATCAAGGCAGTCATTCCTAACATGCTCTTGGCAGAATGGTTTACTAAATCACTGTTACCTCTGATCGCTCGTGATGTTGCTATGGGTGGTGCAATCACAGAGGAACAAGCCATCGCTCGGGCTCAGTACTTAGATTTGGTTTATTCCCAATCTGGTACTTTGTATGATTTGCTTCCGAATGTTGCTCACGCTAATACCGATCCTTCTAAGCCATCATCCTCATCTCACGTGGATGGTGTTATTGGTTCCATCAAAATTGAATCTCTTTCCAAATCGACTATACCCTCCTCTACCTCCCCCCAAACTCAGATCTCTGAGGTGAATGTAGTTCAATCTGCCCCTTCACAACAATCCGGAGGTAAGAAGAAGATGAAAATTAAATAAAAAAATAATAATGAACAACCCAAAAATCAAACACCTGCTACCGAAAATCAACCACAACGGAAACTGAAATTCCCGTGTATCATTTGAGGTGACGATCACTACACTCGATATTGTCCACTTCACAATGAAGTGGCCAAAATTTTCCAAGGGCAGTCACAACCCGTTGTGCTTACTCACCCTTTTCCACAGCAGCAATCCATGGTTGCTCAAACCCCTTCTCATGGGGGCAGTTCTAGCGATCCTAATGATGAGGCCTCGTTGAGTACACATATTTATATGTTTAATGGGATCAATTTGACCACTTGCTCTAAGACCTACAACACACCAAGTAAACCTGACAAAGGAAAATACACTAACGGTGTCAACACTTTACCGGATCCATCATCATCCTCTGTTAGTCTTCCATTGGTTAATCCTCCTTCTGGACCACTTCAGATTGAGAAACCCATGTTCAACTCTATCTTACGCCCTCCTAAGAGCACTATCTGCAAAGCTACCTTTAATCCTAGTTCATGTGCTGCCCAAAACTACAACATTGTTGAAGATTTGGCTCAAGCACCGTGTGCTATGTCTGCATTAGAAGTTCTACAGAACTGCCCTAGTCAACGTAGAATGATCTTGACCGCTCTTGGTGCTATTGATCTCGAGTCATCCAATCAGATCATGTTTAACCTAGATAATTATGCGTCTCGACTCTCCCACCAACTTGCTTTCCAAGTTTTTGTTGTTGTTCACAATCAACAAATTCATCGAACTATTCTGGATAAGGGAGCCTCAACTTGTGTCATGTCTTTAGCGTGTTGGAAAGGTTTAAACTCACCAGCACTCAGCAAATCCCCAATGATGTTACGTTCTTTCGATGGGTGAGGTTTTCATCCCCATGGGCTTTTATAGTCCCTTCCCATCCAATTGGGTGGAAAAATTGTCACTATTGATGTCGAGGTGGTCGATGCTCCCCTCGATTACAACTTGTTACTTGGAAGAAGTTGGTTTTACGCTATGACTTTCGTTTCCTTGTCAGTCTTTCGATGTGTACAATTTCCTCACCAGGGAAAAATTGTTACTATTGATTAGTTGGATTTCTGCACGACCGATGCTCGCACTCCCGCTACCAACAATATTTTCTTGGGAGACCACAAGATCACGTATGAAAGCATTGGTGTTGGATTACTGAAAGATTCTAGCCTCATGGGTACCTTCCCTACACCACTTCCACCGACTACACATCACATTTCCACCGTCGATATGATTTCGACCACGGCTTATCAATCTTTGGAATCATATGACCCTTAGATTGTACCTTGTCCTTTGGAATTCGATGCACTAAGTGACACCGTGCCACTTAGTCCAGCCGAAACGTCATACGTTTCTACCCAATCTGCTTCTCCTTCGTCAGATGCCCAACATCTATTGACACTTGATAGTTCCTCGATGCAATCATGGTTGAGTTCCTTGTCGTCTGCGATCGACTACATTTCCCCAACTTTTCCTTCGGATGAATCTATTCCGGAAACGTTTCACATTGACAAGTTACCTTGGGATAATAACTTTCACCGATCCTCTTTTCTTGCCCCTCGTGAAGAAATTCGGGCAGATATATCGTCTATCTCCCCTCCTGGTGTTGATTTTTCATCATCTCTGATGCTTTCAACTTCCGACGATTTGGATCCGGTCGTAGACATGGTGATTTCTTCGGTTGGATTATTGGAGCCTGATCTCCTTACTCCTATCGCGACCCTCGACATGTGTTCTTTCTCAAGTGATTATCTTCCATCTAGTGAAGATCTCCTAGATGCCATGACCACATTTTATCCATTAACATGGTACCCTTGCAGAGAATTATCCTCTTGGAAGCCATGATCTGGACGAAACCACGAGCATAGTTTCTCTTCTCTATGGCAAGCTCGTTAAAAAATGAAACGGAGGCCCTGAGCATATTTATTTTCCTGTGTCAACCTCGTTAAAAAATGAAACAATCACCTCTCTTGAACCTTCTTTTCATCCACCCTTCTCCTTTTTCTCATCTACTAGAGAAATTGGTGACAACATCAAAATCGGTGAATGAATCGAAGCTTGGAGGGCATGTCTCCAGCCTTTGATGATCTTTCTGGAGTTAAGTGACTAGTTTTCAAGATGGGGGCATATCGAGCTTACTCTTTGTTCTTTCTCGTGCTCGTAAATACATGAGAAGGCAACCGGGTAGACTTTTATCTCTTTTTTGGACCTATATGGATACACGAAAAAGGAACCCCCTGGAGTCTCCTTTAAGCTCTTTTTAGACTCTCTAAACATGAAAATATTGTCGAGTGATCTTGCTTCCTTTTCCACTCATTAAATGGTTTGAAAGGGCATCTTTCAAGTGATAATTTATCTCTTTTTCGGCCTCGCAAGACTAAAATTACGAAAAAGGACAACATTGGAGTCATCTTTAAGTTCTTTTCAAACTCTCTAAACATGAAAAGATTACCGAGGGACCTTGTTCTCTTCACACTCGTTAAAGTATTTGAAGAAAATGTCTGTTGAGCAACAGTTTATCTCTTTTTCGGTATCGTCAGACTACTTTACGAAAAAGGAACTGAGAGAGTTCTCTTTTATGTTTTTTTCTAGACTCTATAATCATGAAAAACCTTCGAGTTTTCTGTCTTTGGACTCTCTAAACAAAACATCGAAGGCCCATATGGGATCAAACCCTTACTTCTTCCAGTTCGTTAAACAAAGGAAGAGGAACTTACCGAAGGTGAGTTTTATTGAGCATGTGTTACCCTCCTTGAGCTCGTTAAATTAAAAAGAGGTACTCGTCTATCTGGATGGGGGAAAAAATTTAAAGAAGCACGCCAAGCAGTTTTTTGAGAACATTACCAAGTAACTCTTAGAGTCAGCCTTGAACATGACACTTTTTTTTTCACGCATTATAATCCGTTGAACCTCTGCACTGAGCCGATCCTTTGAGTTTCTTTCACTCCTCTAGGTCACCTGACGTAAGTCATAGTATCCACTGCATCATCAAGTTTTGGTCCATTTCATGTTTCTGCTGTTGTGCCTCAGTGTTCAAGGGAAGTATCCACCTCGAGAGTCAGCCATCACAAATATCTTTTCTCGATACCTGTGTCATTCCATGTTCATTTGATCTACCAATTACATATCTGTGTCTATTTCATGTCGTTGATGGGGGATACATCAAAGCCCTCCTTCGACGAGTCCATTCCTGTCGACTTCAATACATTATCCAGGAATTAGGCTTAGAAACCAGTTAGTACTTTGGGACCTGCATGCCTCAATGGTAGGCCTCCTCACGTCTAACAGCGGGTTTACATCATTGACCTCTGATCGGATGATTCCATGGATGTTTGACTCCAGTTCATCCATTCACATTCATTGGAATGTACTAAAGTAACTTGGGAATCATTGACATTAATGGTGATTTCCCTCAAGCTTGTTAACGGTTTACATCATTGACCGGTAATCAAGTGGTTTCTGCCATGTTCGACATCAGGAAATCTATTCACATGGTTAGATTCATACTACATTGGGATCGGTAAGAAGACCCTGGGTTGAGTGATCACTTTGATATATACTTTTCCCAGGTTGTGATGGAGTTTCTTTTGAACAATGACACATATACTTTGACATAGATCCACTTTGTATTGGTTATGGCTATGTCTTGTCATCTCGTAGATCCACTGTGTATTCTTCATGGCTACGATTAGTTCAGGTCATATGAGTATAGATCCACACTGTATCCTTGGTGGCTATACCTTTTATCAATACAATTATGCATCCGCAATGTATTTTATCGCGACCATACCTTGCAAGTCTTTATCACCCAAGCATAGGTATGCCTGCCTTGGGTTTGAAACATGTCATAATATTTGTTGAATGTTTGTGTACATCTTTTTTTAGGTTCTCTGCGTCTATACCCTTGCTTGAAATTCTACAAAGCATTTCAATTATCAATTCTCATCTTCTAACTTCATACTTTGGGGGGCAATCTATTACACATCGAAATTACTCACTTGGATAGTGTCACAAGTGTCGTCATTATAAGTGTCACAAGTGTCACATGTTTCTCACAAGTGTCACAAGTGTCAAAGAAAGCATACTGCCATGATGCCTATGTCGTGCCTATAACGACACGAGAAGGACACTTGAAACACCTCAAACATTTGTTGTGGAAGAAGAGAAATGAGTCAACAGGCTTATGAACCTCTTGCCACCTCAAAACACCCAAAAAACTAAGTTTTTGGAGGGGAGCGCTCCCCTATACCTCTCTCAGGAGTGTTGGTGCTCCCCTATACACTATCTAGGAGTGTTATAGCACTACATCAGCCCTTTTGCAGGAGCTCTCCTACCCTTAGGAGTGTTGGCGCTCCCCTAAACACTACTAGGCAGTGTTATAACACTCTAAGTGCCCTTTTGAGGGAGCGCTACCTATTCTGGGTAGCAGTTGATTTATTGAGAAGAATGGGGGAAGGATCTTTTAATTCTTAGAAGGTAGTTGAATTCGAATACTCAATCAAGGCATGATCTTAGGGCAGATCCCTAACTGAAGCAGGAAAATCCTCAACTCACCCTAAAGATATCTCAAGTTGTTGAGCCTCTCCAAGGCTATATAAGCAAGCTTTATCATGGTGAAAGGGGACTATAAAGGGAGAATCACACCAAACTTATGATCTTATAAGTGGTGCTGAAACAGAGATAATTTGGAAGAAAGAGACCTATGATCTCATAGGGAGAAATCGGTGCAGCTATCATCATTTAGATCGTGGATCTTTTGAGCAAGGGGTAGACAAGGAGGACTTGACGAAACTTATACAATCCATCTACGGCTGTAAGCAATGTTTTTTCCTCATTAATATAATTTGCTTGGCCTGTTTCTTTCTAATTCGTGTTCAATCTCACATGAATTTTTCTCTTTAGTAGATAGACCTATTTCGAACTAATATTGATAGAGTAGGAAGTGGTCGTACTTTTTTTTTTCTACAGGGCTTATCGAGGAGTGAAATATTGGAGCTCAATTCGGAGCGTACATGGACAAACACTGGTAAAAGGTACTTCTTTTCTCCTTCCTCCTCACACACTAGTCCACCTAGATCTAAAAGGAAGTCAGTGAACATGATAAGCACTTTATGTCTTAGAGTTAAGAGTCTAGCTCTTTGAGGAGATCTATCTGTCTACAGGGAGATTTTCCTTCAACACCGAGGTTCAGTATGCCCAAAGTGTTGGATATAACATGACGTTCCAGTCAGACTTACTCTGACTAACTGTTTTTTGCAAAATGGTCTTGAGAGACTTGTTGATGACCTCTACTTGTCCATTTTCATAGGGGTAATAAGGAGAAGAATGACAATGTTTAAACCCTAACTTAGCTTCTAGTTCTTCCATCCTTTCATTCTGAAAGTGACTGCCATGATCAGTGACAATCTCACTCGGGATACTGAACCGGGTGATAATTTGATTCAATACAAAAAAGGTTGTAGTCTTCCCATCAGATTTAACTGTAGGCATGGCCTCAGCTCTCTTAGTAAAGTAGTCGATGGCCACAATAATGTGTTGATTCCCCCTAGTCGAATTTCGGTTGCAATCGGCAAAGTACACCCCCCACTTGGTGAAGGGATCGACGATAATGACAGGTTGAAGACAAGATGGATGCGAGCACATTTTTCAAGTGAACACCTGGCATGGGTGACACTTCTGAACCGCTTGAACACAATCCTTAAAGATAGTAGGCCAAAAATTACCGGCTCGCAAAAATGTTTGGGTTGTCGCAAGCCTGGATAGATGACCACCACAATCCCCACTGTGGCAATTTTTCAGGACAAAATTGGCTTCTCCATGAGTTAAACAACATTGCAATATATCGTCTATTTCTCAGCGATACAAACTATCACCGATGATAGTATATTTCTTAGCTTGGTATCTAATACGTCATCGGTCATCTCGTGAGAGATGCTGACAAAACTTCAATGTCTGAAGCTAGAGAACAATGCGTCCATACCAGGGGTTAGACGACGAGACAAGGAAAATGTGTTCGTCCACAAACAAATCAACATGGATAACGTCTTCATCTAATTGTGGAAACTCGGATATTAACTCCGCAGAGACTAGGGATTTATTGGTTTTTGTGGAAGCGAAATCGAGATCAAACTCTTGTAAAATGACAATCCATGTATTATATTTTCCCCCTATGATACGTCAATTAAGGATGTATTGAAATGGATTGACATCAACAACCATAGTAGTCCTGCAAAGTAATATACAATGACACAAACGTTGGACTGCTTGAATGGCAGCCAAAGCTATCTTTTCAACGTGAGTATAATAATGTTCAGGACCAAGTAAAGTTCAACTAAGATAGTAGATGACGTACTCATGGAGCTCATCCTCCTCCTGAACTAGAACCATAATAATCATATCTTCATACACTATGATATAAAGTAATTAATATCTACCATAGTCTGGAGGCTTCGATAGAGGCACCGACACTAAATATTTCTTCAAGGCATTGAAGGACTCATGGGCTCACTCATCCCAGATAAAAGAGGTTTCCTTCAAAAGATGCATGAAACCTTTAGTGATAGTGGCATAGTTCACTATAAACCGACGAAGAAAGTTATATTTCCCTTGTAAATCTTGAAGTTGTCTAATCGTGCGCGGGGGAGGAAACCAAAGTATTGCCTCAACCTTAAGTGGATCTACCATGATCCCGATCTTAGATACTAGAAATACCAAAACATGACAAGAATTAATGAAAAAGATGCACTTGTGAGGGTTCAACTGGATTTTATAATAACAAAACATTTCAAAAACAAGGCGAAGGTGTATAACGTGATCCTCTCTCTTGTGAGAGTGAGAAACAAGATCATCAAGGTAAGCTTTGACTATGTGTTTAAGATCATGAAAAGAGAAATTCATGGCTCGTTGAAAGGTTTCTCTTGGGTTCTTAAGGCTGAAAGGCATTTTCCGGTATGCAAAAGTACTCGAAGGACAAATAAATGTCGTCTTGTGTTGATCCTCAAGTTGATTTAAATTTGGTTATACACTAAAAATTCATCCATGAAATAAAATACTTCACTTCGTGCACACTCGTAGAGAATATGATCAATGAAAGGTGTGGGAAAGGTATCTTTAGGACAGGCCTTGTTCAGGCCATGAAAATTCATACATACACAGAAGGTTCCTTGCTTCTTATCTACAGTAACGGGGTTGGATACCCATTCGGTCAAGGGAACTGGGTAGATGAAGCCAACATTAAGTAGCTTCTCCACCTATGCCTTAATAGAATGGGCCTTTCAAGGTTTGATAGATATAAGACATTGCTAAACATGTTTAGCATCCAGATAAGTTTTAATCTCATGTTCGACAATACGAGGGTCGATTCTTGGCATCTCTTCATATGAACAAGCAAATACGTCTTGCAATTCCTTGAAGATCTTGGTGTAGATCAAGCTTTCTTTTGGCAAACAATCTGCATCGATATTTACATTTTCAACCTTTCTAGGGGTACAAGAGATGTTGATCATGACGGTAGGAGAAATACTCGACATTTTTCCTTCAGCATAAATGTCGTATATATCAAGTGGAACTATGGTGTGACCAACTATCTCACTCAAATTAGATCAAAACTCATCTTGTTCGATTCTTTCAAGATCTGAGAGAAAATAAGAGCGGTGATGCATATCATCCCAAGGTTTGTTGGAACCATTCAGGGCTTCGACGATGGCTTCGTCCGAATGAAAATTCCCATCTAAGCAATCATGTGAACAAGACAACGAAGTGGCCCACATGGGCCTAGACGCGAGATCCTCCTTGTCCGTCGATGGGGAAACATGATCGAGATCATTGGAAGAGTCGAAAATAGTTTGATATGCAATCTCTGCTTTCGATAGTGGCATGGCCATTCTAGCATGCAACTGACCTTCAGAAGAAAAAGTCAGGTAAGCTATGGTCCACATATCACTAAAATAAGAAGTGCGGAAAGGAATGTAACTCCTTGTTAATATGGGCCTACTTAACATGGCATAAACATGATGGCTCGGTGCCGAGAAGTCGAAAGTACCCATAAGGGAAGAATACATTCTGACACTAATATTCTTAGTTGTCGACTGATAATTATCGATCACTAGGATCGACAATCCAAGAGATGCATTAGGAATAGAGAACGAAAAGGATAACTAATCGATCATCAAAATATTCCCTTCATGAGGAAAACAAAAAGTATGGAAGACAGACGACATGAGAACGATCATGGCATAAGTCCAATTGTGACCTAGTAACAGGTTATAATCAACAGGTGTATCAACTACCTCTACTTCCACCTCTATTTTCTTCCCACATAACTGTACCGGAAAGGTAGGGAGAATACTGTGAGGGTGGAAGGAATGACCTTCAAAGGCATTCAACATATTGGATGACTTGGAAAGAGTCAGAGAACCCATAGCTTTCCAATAGACGAGGGACATCACACACATAGAAACACCTTCATCAACAACTACATGTTTGATGGTATACTTTGAGTACTCCACGTGGATTTGGAAAGACACATGGTAAGGAAAGCAAGGCTTAACATCTGTGACATCAAACTTGATAAATTTTGAGCCACCGGGTTCTAGAGCTTGTAAAGAAGAGAGTAAGGCATTCATCTGTGAAGGACACATCTAGAGTACCTCCAAAGTAGACATCACAGAAGGGGTTTGACCCAGGTCCTCAACAATAGAGTAGTTTTGAGTGGCTCTAGCATTTGGATTATGGGTAGCGCACTTGAGTACTCATTTCAAAATACGAGGTTTTGGATCTAGTTTCTCAATCTGTAAATTCATCTTTGGAGGAGGAGGAGGATATTCTAGGCCAGTATTAGCTTGTTTATAGCTATAGTCTTGACATCAAGTGGCTACATTAACTTTTGCATCAACCATATTGATACATAAACGGTCACCATCATGCAACTATTGGTTTTGACCTCCACCAGCCACATTTAAGACATTTAAGGAGCTTGAGGCTAGGTGTTGATTATGTGGGAATGGATTTCTCAGCATGACAAGAGATTGAGATAATAGCCTCATAGCTTCTGGAAGTTTGGGGCATAAATGGGTAAGGTGATCATATGTGCAAATCTTATAGGGAAACTTCACCTTATGTTTTTCTCATTTTCCCTCTCCAACATTACTACCCGTCTTCTCATAATTATTATTGTCCTTGGGTTTATTACCATTTTTCCCACCCTTACGGTTATTACTTCCCTTCTTATTATTCCCTCCTGGTTGTTGGTTATCATTTGGGTTGGTCGACGATTGCACATAATTTACATCTATCGAATGAGTGGGGTTGGAAGACACATATGAAGCTGGTCCTCCTGTAGACTATCTTAAAGACAACTCTTTCAAATGGTTCATCACCGAGTCTGGGGAATTTACATTGGTGACACCTACAATGTTATTGGCATGAGGTACAAGTTTTTTCCTAGGGTCGTAAGTAGACCATGGTGCGTTAGGAAGAAGGTGGTATAACATCCCAGACTGAGTGTATATCAAGTCTAACTGATAGGCCCTAAAGATCACCTCTTCTTCAGTGGTAACCCAGGAAGTAGCAACGTCCTTCAAGATAGGAGAAAGAAAATACTTAAGAAACCATTCTAAAAGAAAGGTCGAGTGTATGGGGGTCTTAATCAACCTCTTATGTCTATGCCACTCTTGGATATGGTCCGAGATATGAGTGGAAGTATCCTGGCGTAAAGTTGACAACAATTCTAGTCCAACATCATAATGGATGGGCAACTAGAAGTGGTTAAGAAAGACCATCACCAACTAACTAAAAGTCCCATATGCCCCACTAGGTATCTCAATATACCATTTCATAGAAACTTCGATGAGGGTGCATTGAAATAATATCAAACGAATATATTCGTCATTAAGGGAGTTAGATGATAAACAAAGTTCTAAGGTAGTGACATGATCACCAGAATCCTCTCCATTCTTACCCTCAAACTTTGGGATTTCCGAAGGATGTTTGGTGGGGACGAGGGGCCATGTAGGATTGTGACTCATAGGTTCATTCATTAAATAAGACAAATCTAAAAGATTAAGTGTGGCCATAAAAGGGAGACGGGCTTGGGACATCTAGCCCCAACCTCCTGAGAAATATTGTACTTGCAGATTTTAGGCCATCTAGGGTTTTGGTAAACACCAAGGCCCTGTCCAAAATTATAAATACCTCCTCTGGGATGATTCATATAAAGTTGGTTGAGCATGATTTCAGCAAGAATGTTCTGTTGAGGGTTATAGAAATTCCCCCCAGTTGGATTAGATCCAAGTTGGGGGTTTCCCAAAGTGTGAAACTGACCTCCTCTGAGTGGGAACCTGGAGGATAGAGGTGGATTCGTCGTGCCAAAATTATTGGTCAGAATATATTCCATGGAGGTAGGGTTATAGGAAAAAACTTGAGCCAAATCTTGTCTACCAGGTTGGTTGTTCCACCCAGAAGTAGGAGGATTGGACCTAGGGTTAAAATTAGGGATGCCTCCCATATTAATAGTCATTTGGGGGATTTGATATCAACCAAATAAAAAAGGACTTTAGGGAGGTGTACTTGCCCCAAGCTGATTGCTAGAATTAAGGCCAACAACTGGGATGGAGTTCGAAAACTGCGAAGTAAAGTTGGGCATACCATAAGAAAATGGACTAGAAGCCATAGGGATGAACTGAACATTGAATCCCGATGAGTTACCAAGAGACCCAAAAGGGTTCGAGGTAAGAGATTGAGCATTTACTATAGGTCAAGCCATACTAATGATAGGTGCCTCCGGCACTACAACCATTGAGGTTGCAAGAGTCGAAGGGGTGCCATTAAATATAGTAGGTATGGGAGTCGAAGGGCTCCCAATGTTCTGATGACTAGATTCAGTACTCATCCTTGTAGAATCACAAGTCTGAGCGATGGATGTGTGTGTACCACTCCTAATAAATCTACGCGTTTTAGAAGGAAAAGACTCAAAATTCGGTGGTAATTATGACAAGCGATGGGACCGACAGGGAGGCTAGTCCGACTCTAGGATGACTTAAGACTCTAAAGATAAAAACATATCTTAAGGCCAACTAGTATTCAAAGAGAATACCAAAAGTCAAATGACCAATATGCATGGAAATAGGGTAAAGTGGTTGATTGGCCTCCCTCCCTAAACAACATACGTCTCACCCAAGAGGGCCTTAAGAGTCCCTGCTAAAGATCAGAGATAACATACTCAGTTATAAGGGTCCTCATGGGATTAACAACCAGTTGGTCAGATCCCCCCAGAGAGGTAATCCTCCATAAAGATTGTGTGTTGTTTGACCCTTATCTGACCTAGGGTACCTACAGAATAACCCCTGCAAGTAACCTATGAGACACCTAAGTCAACCAAATAATAAATCATTATATAATCGATGCACAAGTGAGAAATCATAAGTCAGGTCCACTGTATCTATAGGGTATCAAAGCTTGAAACCTTGAAAGTACCATCTCTCGCAGAGGTAAAGGCACTAACAAGATCCCCAGATACAAATAGATCCCCAGAAATATCTCTAACAATGGGAAGGTATCGAGGGGATATCCCTTCAACGGACTTTGCACAACCTCATGATTAACTCCGGTGTGAGCGGAGCCTCTTGATATTACCAATTATACAATGGATTTCTCCACTCCCTTACTCAGACACATATGTTGATTTAATTTCCTTGGAGAAGTTTACTCACAAAATCCTATTCCAAGGCACTAAATCCTAGGCTAGTTTGTACACCCTAGAAAATAAATTTGTTATGAATAAATTTTAAATTATAGCATTGATTTTATGGCCCTGATTACTCAAAAGGGCATGCTAATGAAACTCATGGTGTTATGACTCTGCAAGAAAAGTAAATATAAAAATAATGCAAAGTCCTAACTTTAACTTTCGATGAATGATATGCTTCTAAAATCCAATGCAATTTTCAAATTCAACTCTGCAATTCAGAAGTAAAAATGCAATCTTTCACTATATGCACTAAGTTAATGGTAAATATTCAAAAGACAAAAATTCCAACAAATGGAAAATGCCTATTTTTTTTTGTATTTTCAATATATCAAAACTGAAATTGCATGGACTAAAAATTAACTTGATATATAACCCTATTGTGTATAAAAGAGATAACTCAAGAAGGATACCAAGAAACAAAAACACCCAGTTCAATGTGCAAGGACAATAAAAAATGAAAATATGAAGAGAAATGTTTCGCCAAAAAATTCAACCAAAAGAGGGTTTCCTGTCATCCCACAAGCACTCAACAGACACTACAGAGACCCAAGAAGACTCAACAAGCATCAAATACCACCCAGCAAACACCAGAACAGGAGAAACGACAAGGCAATTTGATGTATGTGACTATTTAGGAAAACAGAGCGTATATACACATCTTGCAGTGAGACAGCCCGCGTGTATACGTGATTGTTAAGGGAAAAAGTGTGTATATGATTTAAAAGAAGGCCAAGAAAGGGATAAAGGATGAAAACTCATACCTAGAATGTACAGCAACTACTAAGAAATGACATGACAAGAACCACAATTGAAACGATATCAATCTAAGGAGAAAAGTACTTCAAACCCTAATAAATAAGATTCATCCCCAGTACGGTTGCCAATTCTGTGACGAAGAAAATCTCTCTATGGCTAGGGTAAACCACAACAGACGGATATGACAGCAGAAATCAACTCTATCCCAAAAACATGCTATATAAACCAATGTACAAGCAATATAATAAAGGGACCTACCTCATCCATATGTTTGATGATGTCCATCGTTGAGCACTTTGACCCAAATATTTATACATGGAACAAGTTCTCAACAAACCAACATAGCAAGTATATAGTGATAATATAAAAGGTTATCACATTAGATAAAATAATCCATTAATATACAAAACAAGCATGCCCATGGATAATAACTCATATATTTGCAAGATATCAATTGGAGGGGAAGAGAGTATTTCTATTAATAAATGATCAATAGAAGTGAAAATATTACAGACTTCAATCCGCTCATAGAAGGGAGACAATGAGGTTCTCCATCAATAAGGGAACAAATTGGGGGTTGAATACTATGTTCAAACTTAAAGGAAAAAGGGATGCAGACTCAATATGAAGTAATAATTTCTCTAGACTAAATTTTCTCTCAAATTTGAATTCCTTCTCCTTTTCCATAGCTTGGAATTGGCCTCTTTATAGCCTTCAAAATAAATCTGGAGGGCTGATTCGAAACATTTCCAATATATGGAAGGCCAAGGATCATATATCTCTTGTCATGACATGGAAACCTGACATTAAATTTTGATTTTATGGCACAAATCCTGATATATGAAGGCTGTAGTGGAGAAGCCTACGTATACGCTTGTTGTATAAGGTGCAAGATGTGTACAAGTGGAAAAATTTGTATTTTTGTCTTTGGATTTTATCAACAAGGAAGATAATTCTACATGGGGAAATGGAATAAGGCCCTCTCTACAAGATTGCATAGGGTGAGGCAAATCTTTCTCTAATAGATTCCCCCTAATGTGTGAGGTCAGAGGAGTATCTGCGATGGCCAAAATACATTATAAATAAACTAGAAGTGGAGTGGTAGAGAACCAACTGGATGAAGTCAGTTGCTCATTACATTCTGTATTGACTTTGCATACATGGCTGCCAAAAATACACAACAAAACCATGTGAAAATATAACAAACAAGTGTTTGTGGCCACAAATAGGCAAATACAAATGCGGTTACATGATAATAGTTATCATATTCATGAACAAGGCCCAATAGAACCAATATCAAAAACCAATCTAAAGATATTTGTATACCATGGAGTACAATCTGATCTCCCATGATCATTGAAGTCATACAGGTACTGGTCCAATGAAAAAAGAAGAAACAACTTAGGAAATTTGCGGCCACATAGTGATGTCTTCAAGTCTTCTACAAAATCTTCCAAAGGTGAAAATCTACATTGTGTGAATAAAGGAGTTGAGGTCGAACACAATGAGACATCGTTTGATTACTGGTCATAGATGTATACATTTAACAAACGTGAGACAACCTACCGATAATGAAAGTAGGTATCAAGGCACTGAGTGCATTCTTACAAGTGTTAATAAAGGAGTTGGTGTCGAACACCTGAAGAATCCATCGATCAGGGGACATTGTTGTATTCCCAACTGTCGATGGCGAGAGAGCCTGCCACTAATGACTGCAAGCCTAAAGGTACTGATAAGACTATAGGTCTCGTTTCCAGAATAAATGGGTTGAATTCGATGGAAGGAAACCCATTGAAAAGAGGGAATTAAGGCATCTCTCATCAGTCAGCAAGAGGTACAAAGTAGGAGCTTCAAGATGTGGTGGAAATTGGACGAAGAACGTGTTCATGAACGAACACCCCGTGCATATTTCATGTGTGCCAAGTGAAAGAAGTACATGAAAAAAACCCTATGAATAGCAGCCAATAATGAAAACTGCCGACAAAGGCGAGGAAACCACCAATAAGGCTAATGGCATGCAAGACACTGCATGAATCCCAATGTGTGAATAGATGTCTTTTTGTTGAACACAGGGGAAACCACCCAGTCAATGACCAATGATGAAATGTCGACCTTTGGGATCAAGGTTACCTACAAATGATGAAAGTAGGGCAAGGGTACATGATAGGACTATAGTATCATGTGATTCTGAGACAAACTGAGGGTTTGTCCGACATGCAAAGTCAAGAATTCTGAGGAGTGGCCGACACAGGTTGATAGAATTCCTTTGAATAATATCATGAGACATATGGAGGACTCTGACAACATAGACCTGATGATGAAACTATAAGATGTAGGAGGCATCAATAAAATTCTCTATAGGGAGTGGAAGAGTAACCAGTCGGTAGAGAATACTCTGTAACGAGTTTAGCTTCCTAAGTCCATGCTAATCCCAAAATTATGATGATGAATGGATTCAAATAAATTTGTGTTATGTTCAAAGGTGACATGAATTTTGTCGATACAAGATAATACTCCCTTCCCACCCATCTTTTTTTTATTTTTCATAGACAAATGAATGTTGTGATACAGAGGAGGAAACGAGTGTCGCAAGTAAGAAAAACTAGTTCCAGCAGTGGAACATACCTATGCTCAATGCAGGAAAGTGAATGTGAGATATGGACAATCCAAGGAATGTTCCCTCCTAGGTATAGGGTGTGAAATTGCGAAGGATACAAACAAGGCTCTACTTGGTTGAGGATGCAAAACTACTAAGGCAAACAGTTTATAGCGCAAAGCGAGAACAAAATATAGGCTCAATACTGCAAGCAAGGGAATGAGATGCAATCACAACTTAACTCCAAAAAATGTCCTTTTCTATATATTTTAGTCTACTTGGTGTGAAAAAGGGATAAACTTGTGCCAAATAGATATCTTTTCAAAACAAATTTACAAGTGTGAAAAAGACAAGTTCACTCGGTGATCATTTCACTTTTTGATAGCGATTCAAGAAAGAGATTAACTAGGACTCATGACCTTTCAAGTCCAATTTAACGAGTGTGAAAGGGACAAATCACTCGATGATCTTTTCATTTTTTAGAGATGAGTTGGAAAAGAGATTAAATTAAAATTGTTTGGTAGTGCATGGGGTATAAGGCCACATGTTAATGAATGAGAAATGAGGCTCAACATAAAGTCAAGTACGAGTTGTGAGGGACTCCTGGACCTATGAAAAAATCTTTGCATGGGCACCAAATGCAGCAGGGGATCTAACTAGGGAACCCATGTTTCGTAAGTCTCTACCAATTGATAACGACACGAATTTATAGCAAATGGAAATTTTTGTGTTGCAAAAAATGGGTTTGTACCTAGGGCATAAAGAGTAACAATTATAGGATAATGAGAAAATGCATATTGGAGTGGATACCTATCCTATATGTTGGGTAATGAAAATACCTACCCATGGTGACAAACAACCAACATAACACTGAAATCTGCAAGAATCTCAGGTTAAAAATGCAAAAACCAACTCGATTGACCTTTGTATTAGTCCATTAGGTGAAAAAATAGCTTAAAAATATAGAAAGTGGGTAAAAATAATTTATAAATAGTAACAAAATAAAAAATTACTATACCATTTTGATTTTTTACCCAACTAGTGCAAATTGGACCAAAATATCTCCAAGATTCAAATGACGATTGTGGGAGTGTCAGGCAATGAAATCACAAACCGTCTGGATCATGTAATTTTTGTTTTCTTCCTCTTCAAATTCTATGGATTAAAATTTTGAATTAGGTTCCAAACTTTTAGTTATTGAGGAACTTTTAGTTATTGAGGGTGCAATGTGTAGATTTCGATATATGCAGGCTGTCTTTGATTAGGGCATGTATATGACAAGGTATACGCTCCCGGGTGAACTACAAGGGGTGTATATCAATCCCTACATGCGATTGTATATAAAGAAGTCCACATACAGGCACACAAACAATCATTTTGAAAGGATCTAACCCAAAATTTTATTTTTCTTTGACAAGATGGTTTTTGAGTGGAGAGAGAGAAAGCACGAGGAGGTTGATGCTGTTGTAGATCGATATTCGGGGGCCCAAATGGCCTTAAAGCGATGTGGCTTGTATAATTTTTTGGTTCTCAAAGGAATGAGAGCCTAGGTGAGCTTGCTCGATATGTTGGTGGGTTACTAGTATCTTGAGAGTGAGAGCTTCAATATCGATGGGAAACTATTGCAAATTGAAGTAGAGGACATTTACTTTCTGACTGGTCTATCACGCTGGGGGGAGGTTGTAGTCCTCAAATCACTGGGAGCAAGGAGTGGGATGAAGATAGAGGAATATATCGACGCCCACTATGTAGCAGGGTCTCCTAAGGGAGGGAGTCAAGTCCCTATCCGGGCAATAAACGATCTCATTCTGAATATTATTGTCCTAGTATTGACCAAGATCACAGGTTCAGCCTCATTGCACTAGGCATTGAGGTCACTCATGTTCTATGGAGTGTAGTGTATGAGACCCACAATGTATGACTGGTGTACCTCACTACTGCAAATATGAAGATCCAATTGACAGAGTGAAAACAAGGAAGTAAAAATAAATTTTGGGTTTGCCTCATTCCTATGAAGTTTCGTTTTTGGGAGGGTTCCAGGTCTGGGATGTAGAGTCGAGATTATTCCTAGTGGACCTCACGATCCAGCCATCACACGGTGGACCGAGGTAATGAGGCGGCAGGGGAGAGGTAGGGTTTCGACACCCTACAACAAGGATTTATTCTACTGGTGGCAATAACACGTCATCTCTCTGGATGAATATCCCTACAAGGGGATCAACTTCAAAGGAGATCCATACATGCCACTCCCACCAAGGACCACCTATGGTGACATAGGTATGTCAAAATGTTTTTACATATTTCATTTTTTTCATATTTTGTAAAATTAGCACAAAAATATTTTTGGATGGTGCTTAAGTATTGACTAGACAGTTTTGTAGCATACGTGGGTCTACCACGGCCAGAGGGATTCCCTTGACATAGACGGAGGAACCTGGGAGACAAGGCGGCGGGAGGAGAATCTGAGAGAGTCCTACAAAATGTGCAGGGAAACCGGTCGTGTTTTCTCACAAGATACCCATGGTTCAAGTAGAGGATCTTCCTAAAACCATGTAGTGATAGGTGGTTGGTGTACCTAGGGCATGGGTACGACTATTTCGACATCTCACAAATTCCATCATTTTCTACCATGACACACATATGGTGCCATAGGAGTAGATGTCGTTGGATATTGTAATACCGACTGCATATGTGTATTGAGGGTATTAGCCCCAATTTTGTACTATAAACACCATATTTGTTGAAATGTATAAAAAGGGATCTTTGGCTTTACTTATATTTTACAATGTGTACATTGATGACATGGTTTTATTTGCTTTAGTTATGTGACGAATTACAATGTAAAAAGAAATTAGCATAAGCATCGGATACATGATTAGAACTCCTAGGAATATGATAATATGTAATAAAATCAAAATGTCATTCTAAAAGACGTACCCGCAGGAATCATCAGAGTAAAATAGGGTTACGCATATGGTAACTTTTGTTCTAATGACATACTACTAACTAGGAATCTAGGCAAACATCTAATGAATGAATGCCATGTGAGATAGCATCATGAAAAATTTCTATAACGATTCTATATTCAACCACATTGTTCAAGGATGGCCCTAGGAATATCCCACCTGAAGACACTAGTAGAACCTCAGGTGAATAAGCCACCCAAGAGGTGGGAGCCAAGTTTTGTGTACGATGATTGGCTCCATCTGCGAATCCTAGGTAGAACGAAGACTTCGTTGACATCTTTCAACCAAGTGAAAACTTGATAAGAAACCCGAAGAGGAAAGAAAAAGATATATATACTACATTACATTAGTATATAGAGAGTTTCAGCCAAGCCTAGGGCTCAAGCGTAGTATATTTTCAAGTAAATCTCATTTCTGGGCTCAACCAACCTATTCCCTTCATAATCTTCTAACTCATAGGCTATGTTTTCTAGAACACATCGCACAATGTAAGGACCATGCCATATGGGTTTAAACTTCCCTGCCCCCAGTGGTTCTTCAGCTTGATCATACAAGAGGACCAAGTCACCCTTAGCGTACAATCAAGGACAGAAAGACTTATCGTACTGGACCTTGACACATCTTTTGTTCACCTTGACAGCCATAGAGGTGTCTCAACGTTGCTCATCAAGACTCTCTAGGTGTACAAGGTGTCTCTCGAGATAGGAAGTGTCAGGTAGGAGAGCGACTTCCAACTTAAGAGAAGGGATCTCGCATTCAATAGGTAAAATCAACTCCACACCATGTACTAACTAGAAAGGGGAAAATCTAGTGGAAACCTTGACCGAGGTTTGGTATGCCCAAAGTGCAGGATATAACATGATGTCCCAATCAGACTTACTCTGATAGACCCTTTTTTGTAAAATGGTCTTGAGAGACTTTTTGACAGCCTATACTTGTCCATTTTCCTAGGGGTAATAATGAGAAGAATGACCATGTCTAAACCCCATCTTAGTTGCTAGTTCTTCCATCATTTATTATGAAAGTGACTTCTATGATCAGTGACAATCTCACTTGGGATACCGAACTGGGCGATAATTTTATTGAAGAAAAAAAATGTTGCAGTCTTCCCATTGGATTTAACTGTAGTCATGGCCTTGGCCCACTTAGTAAAGTATTCGATGACCACGATAATGTGTTGATTCCCCCCATCCAAATTTGGGTTGCAATTGAAGAAGTTCACCCCCCACTTGATGAAGGGACCGACGGTAATGACAGGGTGAAGAGGGGCTCGATGCGAGCACATTTTACGAGTGAACATCTGCCATGGGTGACACTTCTTAACCACTTAAACACAATACATAAAGATAGTAGGCCAGAAATAACCGGCTCACAAAACATTTTGGGTTGTCGCAAGACCAGATAGATGACCACCATAAGACTCACTGTGGCAATTTTTCAGGATAGACTCGACTTCTCCATGAGTTAAACAACGATGCAAGATATCGTTTATTCCTCGACAATACAAAGTATCACCAATGATAGTATATTTCTTAGCTTGGTATCTAATACGCCATCGATCATCTCGTGAGAGATGATGAGGGAAATTCAAGGTCTGAATATAGAGAACAATGTCTCCATGCCATGGGTCATACAACGAAACAAGAAAAATGTGTTATTCCACAAACGAATCAACATGGATAACGTCTTCATATAATCATGGAAAATCATATATTTACTCTGCAAAGACTGGGGATTTCTTGGATTTTGAGGAAGAGAAATAGAGATCAAACTCTTGTAAAATGACAATCCATTTTATATATTTTTCCCCTATGATACATCGGGTAAGGACGTATTGAAATGGATCGACATCAACAACCACAGTAGTCTTTTAAAGTAATATATAATGACACAAACGTTGGACTACGTGAATGACAACGAAAGCTAGATTTTAACCATGAGTATAATTAAGTTCATGACCGAGCAAAGTTCGACTAAGATAGCATATGGTGTGCTCATGGAGATCATCATCCTCTTGATCTAGAACCATACTAATCGTATCTTTAGAAGCGATGATGTAAATTAACTAATCTCTACCATAGTCCAGAGGCTTCAGCAAAGGCGTCGACATTAAATATTTCATCAAAGCATCAAAGGACTCCCGGGATCGCTCATCCTAGATAAAATGGGTGTCCTTCTTCAAAATATGCATGAAACCCTTAGTGATAGTGGCATAGTTCACTATAAACCGACAAAGAAAGTTAGCTTTCCCCTGTAAACCTTGAAGTTTGATAATCGTGTTAGGGAGAGGAAACCAAAGTATTCCCTCAACCTTAAGTGGATCTACCCTGATCCTGCTCTCAGATACTAGAAAGCCCAGAAGATGATGAGACTTAACGCAAAAGAAGCACTTGTGAGGGTTCAACCATATTTTATAGTAACGACATCTTTAAAAAACAAGGCGAAGGTATATAACGTGATTCTCTCTCTTGCGAGAGTGAGTAGCAATATCATCAAGGTAAGCTTCGACTATGTGTTTAAGTTCATGAAAAGTGAAATTCATAGCATGTTGAAAGGTTGCTCCGGTGTTTTTAAGGCCGAAAGGCATTTTCCGGTATGGAAAAGTACCCCAAGGACATATAAATGTCATCTTGTGTTGATCCTCAGGTTTGATTTGAATTTGGTTATACCCTAAAAATCCATCCATGAAAGAAAATACTTCGCTTCCCTCACACTCGTCGAGAATCTAATCAATGAAAGGTGTGGGAAAGTTATCTTTAGGACATGCCTTGTTCAAGTCATGAAAACCCATACATACACGGATGGTGCCTTGTTTCTTATCTACAGGAACAAGGTTGGATACCCATTTGTTCAAGGGAACCGGGTAGATGAATCCAACATTAAGTAACTTCTCCACCTATGCCTTAATAGCATGGGGCATTCGAGGGTTGACAGATCCAAGACGTTGTCGAACAAGTTTAGCATCCGGTTAAGTTTTAATCTCATGTTCAACAATATGAGGGGCGATTTATGGCATCTCTTCATATGACCAAGAAAATACGTCTTGGAATTCCTTGAAGAGCTCAGTGTAGATCAGGATTTCTTTTGGCGAACAATATGCACCGATATTTACGTTTTCAACCTTTCAAGGGGTACGAGAGATGTCTATCATGATGGTAGGAGAAATACTTGCCATGTTTCCTTTGGCATAAATGTCTTGTGTATCAAGTGGAACTACGACGTGACCGACTATCTCACTCAAAGTAGATCGAAATTCGTCTTGTTCGATTCTTTCAAGCTCCAGAATAAAATAAGAGCGGTGATGCATATCATCCAAAGTTTTGTTGGAACCATTCATGGCTTCGATGATGGCTTCATCCAAAATCAAAGTCCCATCGAGGAAATCATTTGAACAAGACAATGAAGTGTCCCACATGGGCCTAGACACGAGATCCTCCTTGTTCGTCGGTGAGGAAACAGGATCAAGATCAAAGGAAGAGTCGAGAACATATTGATACGCAATCTCTGCTGCCAATACTGGCATGGCCATTCCAGCATGCAACTAACCTTCACAAGATGAAGTCGGGGAAGGTAGGGTCCACATATCACCAAAATAAGAAGTGCGGAAAGGAATGGAACTCCCTGTCGAGATGAGCCTACTAGACATGGCATAAAGATGATGGCTCGGTGTCAAGAAGTCAAAATTACCCATAAGGGAAGAATACATTCTGACACCAATATTCTCATTTGTCAGCTGATAATTGTTGATCACTAGGATCAACAGTCCAAGAGATGCATTTGGACTAGATCACACAAAGGATAACTGATCGATCACCACAATATTTCATTCATGAGGAAAACAAAGAGTCCAGAACACAGACGACATGACGATGATCATGGCATAAGTCCAATTGCAACCTAGTAACAAGCTATAATCAAGACACGCATCAACTACCTCTACTTCCACCTCTATCATCTTCCCACCTAAATGGAACGAAAAGGCACGGAGAATATCGTGAAGCTGGAAGGAATGATCGTCAAAGGCAATCAACATGTTCGATGACTTGGAAAGATTCAGAGAACTCAGAGCTTTCCAATAGACCAGGGACATCACACACATAGCAACTCCTCCATCAACAACTGCATGTTTGATGGTATACTTTGAGTACTCCACATGGATTTGGAATGCCACATGGTAAGGCAAGCAAGGGTTAACATATGTGACATCAAACTTGATAACTTTTGAGCCATTGGGTTTTAGAGCTCCTAAAGCAGAGAGTAAGGCATTTCTCTGTGAAGGACACGTCTGGAGTACCTCCAAAGTAGACACTGCACAAGGGGTTTGACCCAGGTCTTCAACAATAGAGTAGTTATGGATGGCTCTAGCATTTGGATTATGGGTAGAGTGCTTGAGTACTCCTTGCAGAATATGAGGCGGTGGCTCTAGTTTCTCAATATGTAAAGTCATCTATGAAGGAGGAGGAGGAGATTCTAGACCAAGATTAGCTTTTTTATAGCTATAGTCTCGAGATCGAGTGGCTACATTAACTTTCACATCGACCATATTGATACATAAATAGTCGCCATCATGCGATTGTTGGTTTTGACCTCCACCAACTGCATTTCCAATGTTTGAGGAGCTCGAGGCTAGGTGTTGATTATGTGGGAATGGATTTGTCAGCACAGCGGGAGATCGACCTAATAGACTCGCAACTTCTACAAGTTTGAGGCATAAATGGGTAAGGTAATCATCTATGAAAAGCTTATAGGGAAACTTCACCTTATGTTTTTCTTGTTTTCCCTCTCTAGCATTACTACCCATATTCTCATTATTATATTTTCCTTGGGTTTATTACCATTTTTCCCACCCTTACGGTTGTTACGACCTTTCTTCTTATTCCCTCCTAGTTGTTCGTTACCATTTGGGTTGGCCAACGATTTCACAAAATGTACACCCACCGACTGAGTGGGGTTGGAAGAAATAGACGAAGTTGGTCCTCCTACAGACTAGCTTAAAGAAAAATATTTCAAATGGTTTGTCACTGAGTCTGGGGACTTTACATTGGTGGCACCTACAATGCCATCGACATGAGGTCTGGTTTTTTTCCTAGGGTCATAACTAGACCACAGTGCATCAGGAAGAAGGTGGTATAACATCCTATACTGGGTGTATATCAAGTTTAACTGTTGGTCCCTAAAGATCGCCTCTCCCTCAATGGTAACCCTAGAAGTAGCAACGTCCCTCGATATAGGAGCATGAAAATACTTAAGAAACCATTCTAAAATAAAGGTCTCGGGTATAGGGGTCTTAATCAACTTCTTCTGTCTATGCCACTCCTAGATATGGTCCGAGATATGAGTGGCAGTATCCTGGCGTAAAGTTGACAACAATTCTAGGTTAGCATCATAACGGATGGACAACTGGAAGTGGTTAAGAAAGACCATCACCAAATGACTACAAGTCCCATATGCCCCCCTAGGTAGCTCAATATACCATTTCATAGCAACTCCAATGAGGGTGCATTGAAATAATATCAAACGAATAGAATCGTCATTAAGGGAGTTCGATGAGCACCAAAGGTGAAAGGTATTGATGTGATCACCGGGATCCTCTCCATTCTTACCCTTGAACTTCGGGATGTACAAAGGAAGTTTGGTGGGGGTTGGGGGCCATGGAGGATCGTGACTCATAGGGTCATTCATTAACTTAGACAAATATGGAAGATTAAGCGTGCCCAAAAATGGGAGACGGGGTTGCGACATCTGGCCCCAACCTCCCGGGAAAGATTATGCTTGCATATTTGTAGGTCATCCAGGGTTTTGGTAAACACCATGGCCCTTTCATTCATTATAAGGCCCTCCTCTAGTCTGATTCATATAAGGTTGGTTGGGCATCATTCTAGCAGGAATGTTCTGTTGAGGGTTATAGAAATTTCCCCCAGTCGGATTAGATCTAGGTAGGGGGTTTCCCAAAGCATGAAACTAACCTCCTTTGGGTGGGAAACTGAAGGATAGAGGAGGATTCATCATGCCAAAAGTATTGGTTGGAATATGTGCCGACAAGGTAGGGTTGTAGGACGAAACTTGAGTTGAAGCTTGTCCTCCAAGTTGGTTTTTCCACCTAGAAGTAGGAGGATTGGACCCAGGGTTAAAAGTAGGGATGTCTCCCATATTAGGACTCATTTGGGGGATTTGAGATCCACCAAATGAAAAAGGAGTGTAGGGAGGTGTACTTCCCCCAAGCCCAATGCTAGCATTAAGGCCAATAGCTAGGATGGAGTTCGCAAACTACGAATTAAAGTTGGGCATACCATCAGAAAATGGACTAGAAGCCATAGGGATGGACTGAACATTGTATCTCGATGAGTGACAAAGAGACCCAAAAGGGTTCAAGGAAAGATATTGAGCATTTACTATAGGCCAGGCCATAGTAATGATAGGTTCCTCCGGCACTACAACCATCGAGGTTATAGGAGTCGAAGGGGTGCCATTAACTATAGTAGGTCTGGGAGTCGAAAGGCTCCTAGTGTTCTGAAGACCAGATTCAGTACTCATCCTTGTAGAATCACAAGTATGAATGGCGGATGTGTGTGTACCTCTCTTAATAACTCTACGCCTTTTAGAAGGAAAATACTTGAAATCCAGTGGTAACTGTAACAAGCAACAGGACAGGTGGGGAGGTTGGTCCGACTCCGCGATGACTTAAGACCCTAAACATAAAAAATATATCCTAAGGCCAACTAGTAGTCAAAGAGCATACCAAAAGTCAAACGACAAATATGCATGCAAATGGGGTAAAGTGGCTTAGTGGCCTCCCTCCCTAAACAAATTATTTCTGGCCCAAGAGGGGCCTGAGACTCCCTGCTAAAGATCTGAGGTAACAGAATCAATTATAAGAGCCCTCCTAGGATTAACAACCAATCAGTCAAATCCCCCTGGAAAGGTAATCCTCCATAAAGGTTGTGTGCTTTTTGAACCTTATCTGACCCAGGGTACCTGCAGAATAACCCTTGCAAGTAACCTATGAGACACCTAAGTCAAGAAACTAATAAACCATTGTATAATCGATGCATAGACGAGCAATCGTAAGTTAGGTCCACCATATGGACAGGGTAGAAAATCCCAAAACCTTGAAAGTACTGCCTCTCACGAAGGTAAAGGCACTAACAATATCTCTACATACGAATAGATCCCCAAAAATATCTCTGACACTAGGAAGGTATCGGGAGGATATCCCTTCAACCAACTTCGCGCAACCTCGTGATCAACTCTGGTGTGAGAGGAGCCTCCTGATCTTACCAATTAAACAATGGATTTCTCCACTCCCTAACTCAAGCACATATGTTGATTTAATTTCCTTGGAGAAGTTTACTCACAAAATCCTATTGCAAGGCACTAAATCCTAGTCTAGTTTGTGCACCATATAAAATAAAATTGTTACTATTAAATTTTAAATTATAGAGTTGATTTTATGGCCGTGATTACTCAAACGGGTATGGTAATGAAACTCATGGTCTTATGACTCTGCAAGAAAAGTAAATATAAAAATAATACAAAGTCCTAACATTAACTTTCGATGAATAATATGCTTCTAAAAACCAATGCAATTTTCAAATTCAACTCTGCAATTCAAAAGTAAAAATGCAATCTTTCACTATATGCACTAAGCTAATGGTAAAGATTCGAAAAATAAAAATGCCAAGCAATGCAAAATGCCTATTTGTTTTTGTATTTTCAATATATCAAAACTAAAAATGCATGGACTAAAAAGTAACTTGATAGATAACCCTACTATGTATAAAAGAGATAACTCAAGCAGGATACCAAGCAACAAAAACACCGAGCCCAATGTGCAAGGACAATAAAAAATGAAAATATGAAGAGAAATATTTCACCCAAAAATTCAACCAAAAGAGGGTTTCCTGTCATCCCACAAGCACTCAAAAGACACTACAGAGACCCGAGAAGGCTCTACAAGCATCAAATCCCACCCAACAAACACCAAACCAGGAAAAAAGGGAAGGAAAACTGATGTACGCAACTGTTAAGGAAAACCAAGCATATATATGCATCTTACAGTGAGATGGCCCGTGTGTGTACATGACTGTCAAGGCAAAAAGTGCTTATATGCTTTAAAATAAGGCAAGGAAATGGAGAAAGGTAGAAAACTCAGACCCAGAATGCATCCCAATTCCTCTTTCTGGAATAACTCTTTCCCATATCATCGTGAGCCAATCTGTGCTTTTGGGCATCTGAAGTAGTTTTCAACCTCTCTGACTACTACAAATTTGCATTGCTAGGACCTTTTGAAGATGTTTTTGGATTTTAGACAAGCTATGTAGTAGTATTGCATTCAACTATGCATTTTCATCTTGAGCTGTGATGAGCCTCTCATTGTTTGTCATCAGACTTCTAATAGTGGCCATCAAATCTTGAGGGGTTTCTCTACCCCTCCAGCCATCACATTCCTCATATCGGAAATGTGAGGTGTCATCCATATTATACCATATCGTTCACCTTTTCTTCCTTTCAGTCTGTCCTTCATGTTGAAACAACAACCATTATTAGTAATTGCATTACTAATTTAAATAATACATGTTAGCATCATCAAAACTTTCTTAAACAATTTTCAAGCGGTCTTGGTGACCCATTCAATCCTAATGTTTGAACTCTTCTATGATACCACTCTGTAACACATTTAACCTCCTAAACCTCTCTTAGAATGGTGGGATGTTAATATTTTTTTATCCTTACTCAACTCGGATACGATTCTAAGGATCAGAAATGGATTCTACTTGTCGAGAGATTTCCAAGGACTATAAATAAGCTCAAATACGACCTATAGATCTAAAGTTATATCCTCCTGAAATATCTAGGATCTCATGATCAAAATACACCTCACTTCCACATGGATTCCTTCCACTCATACCATTCAATATAGTATTGAGATGTCTCCAATGTGGAACCTTCCCTTAACTCATCATCCTAGGGTTTTGACTTGGCGAAAACGTTCGTCGTCGCCAAATTTTTACTATCATAGAGAACCCAACATTAAACTATGAATGTTTCGACGATGACCCACCCATAGGACCTTTCCCAGATTCAATAGATTTTGAATCTAATATTAAATGACTCTGATCATATTGTTTCACCCAACCTACATGCCAAATAATGTCCAAGTCCTCGACCTCTCTCATGAAGAACAGGTGGGAATGCCAAGGATCCATGACCAAAATTTCTTCTCACTATCTATCCAAACAATGACTATCATATAGAATTAATATATTGTCATCGTCGACATATTCTTGTCCTTATTTTTGGACCATGCTCGACATTCCCCGATGAAGGGATGAGATCAGATGATATCTATATCTAATGGTCTAGATTGTTGACAAATCCACAAGAGCTTTCAATCCCCATTCGGGACCACTTCAGTTTGTTGACCATTGTGTTGGTAACATGTGTCACCTCGAGAAATTGTTGGCTTCCATGCTGGAAGGAAATGTAATCATGACTTCATTGTCCTCGTAAGAAATTAAATGGGACCTATGATAACCTATGGGACAGATCAGTCTCACCCATGAACCAATTAATGACTCTTGTTTCACTCCTATATCCTCATTGTCATCGGTAATCTATTGGGGAGCTTCACGCCAACTTCGCCTATCTCTAATATCCACACGATGATGTGACTGACACTAACAATCAATATCTTTCCAAGGCTTCTCCTAATAGATCGACGATCCTCATCCCTTATTTAGGATTTCATTACCATCTTCGGACTTCATACAAGTCCCAACACTCATCCACTCCCAACGATGATGCCTTTCCTGATCAAGGGTCGATATCTAGCCACCCACCAAATCAACAACTAGGACCTCTCCCGACTCAACATTGTTTTTTTCCATTGGTTAATGTGTCGATTTCGGACTTAGGCTATTACTAATGTTATTTTATTTATGTCGGCTTTAGGCCATTAGTTGTAATTATACCTCCTAGTCTCCTATATAGGAGTTGGAGAACCATTCTGAGACCATCAATGGCCTTTCAACTCTATTAGAGATGACGTTATTGCATATCTTTCAATATTTCCATATAAGGATTGTTACCTCCTTAGGTTTCAAGGTCCTCCATTCCTCACAAGTACCTCCCCGACTTCATAGCACTTGCATTACTAAATAAAATATAAAATGTCTGCAAAATTTCCTCTAAAGTTGCAAGGTTCATAGGCACACAAATTGTTCACACTTATTGAATTCAAAGTTTATCAAGTTAAGCTATGGTGATGACTGGATATCCTAGTTATTCAAAGGTTCCATTTATTGATTACAAGAATTTACATTTCCCATCTTGATTAAATAATTACATACTTCCATCATTCACACACAATTATGGAAATCAAGTTATATGCTTATCTAATCATGGAAATTGTAAAGTCCAACTGACCTAGAGTGGACACATTTCCTCCCAACCTTAGGCCTTATTGTAGAGTGATTCCCTATAGTAAGCCACCTCATTCCAAGCCATTATGCCATAAGGGCAATGAATCATCTAGTTTCCAATATCAAAAACATACAGGAGGGTTATTCTCCTTCCTCCTTAAACAACAATGAAATATTCCCCCTTCCAGCTAGGCTCGAGGTATCCATAGGCTTATCATGTGGTTTCTCAATTGGATTTCCTTTGCAAAAGGGAGTCCCTTCTCTGCTAAATTGTTAAGAACCAAATATCAATATAGCATAGAAAACCCTCAGAAAAGTACTCAACGCCTTGAAAAAGAGATAATTTCAGATAATAAGCCTCTTCGAGGGGGCAACCTCCTTTGACCCCACTTAAATGTTCAAGTACAAGATGAGTCAAAATGAAAATGTCTCCTTGGTATATATATAGGAGACTAGGAGGTATAATTACAACTAATGGCCTAAAGCCGACATAAATAAAATAACATTAGTAATATAGTATGCCCCAATTAAGGGGTAATGAGCCAATATTATGGCTTAACATGCCCCTCCCCTTGAGACAAGTGTTGTCTACAACACTTGAGTAACTCTGGATTCTTTTGTATAAAAGACTCATCTTCCCAAGTGGAATCTTCAACCGATAGTTTCCTCCATTTAATGAGATACTCTGAAATGGATCTATTCCTCAACTGGAAAATTCTTGTGTCAGTGATGGTTTCAAGCTCCAATATGATTTTTCCTTCCTCGTCAAGTTCTGGCAATATAGTTTGAACCGAGATCTTGTCACCTATAACCTTCTTTAAGCATGAAACATGGAAAACTAGGTGTACTCGTGAAGATGCATGCAACTCCAATTTGTATGCCATAGTACCAATCTTTTGCAACACCTTATAAGGGCCATAGTACTTTGGTGATAATTTATTATCCTTCTTGGCTTGCTTGAGGGACATATGTTTGTATGGTTGTAGTCTTAAAAATACCCAATACCCTAGTTCAAAACTTCTTTCACTATGATGTTGATCTGCTTCTTGTTTCATGTGATTTTGCTCCATGGTCAGGTTGTCCTTTAAGATTTGGAGAACTTGTTGTTGATTCCCGATGTGATCTTCCACTACTTGAACCTTATATTTTTATTTTAGAGAAGAAGTGATGGAAGGAGGGTGGTATCTATAAAGTGCCATAAATGGTGTCATTTTTGTTGCAGTATGAAAGGGAGTTTTATACCACCATTCTGCCAAGGGTAACCATTTGAACCATTGTGTTTGTTTATCAAAGACAAAACAATGAAGGTATCCTTCCAGACATTTGTTCACTATCTCAGTTTGTCCATCAGATTGAGGATGATAGGATGAGCTATGAAACAATTGAGTACCCAAACAAGAAAATAATTTTGTCCAAAAATGTCCAGTGAAGATGGGATCTTTGTCACTTACAATAATCTTTGGGTTGCCATGTAGCTTTTGAACTGTCTCCATGAATGCGGTGGCAACTATACTATCTTTGAAGGGATGAGAGAGTGCACAAAAGTGTGTGTACTTGGTCAGTTTATCAATAATCACCATGATGACACTCTTTCCTTCAAACTTTGGTAACCCTATGATGAAATCCATGGAAACCTCCTCCCAGCACTGACTTGGGATGGATAATGGTTGTAAAAGACTCGGGGTCTTATTTGTTTCCACCTTATTTTGTTGGCAAACCAAACATTCTGCCACAAACCTTTGAACATCAGTTTTAAGGCCATCCCAAAAAAAATCCTTCTTGACTCTATGGTAGGTTTTCAAAAATCCTGAGTGCCCTCCTACTGGAGAGGTG
>ML785639.1:489233-526024 GCA_009831015.1 Picea engelmannii | reverse complement strand
TGAAAATGTCTCCTTGGTATATATAGGAGACTAGGAGGTATAATTACAACTAATGGCCTAAAGCTGACATAAATAAAATAACATTACTAATATAATATGCCCCAATTAAGGGGTAATGAGCCAATATTAGGGCTTAACATAAATAGTCCCTATGCAGCCTCCCCTTAGCAATGATAGTTTCTTTCCATTAAGAACCAAGCTCTAGCTCTTTATTTCTCTAGTTTAGATCCGGGTCTTCTCTGTCTCAGGGTGATCATCTTAAGTTGGGTGAGTTTCCTATTTTCTTCAAGGAACATGCTAAAGATGAATAAATTGTTGGGATGAAGAAACAATCTACAAAGGTAACCTACAAACCAAGTTTAAAACTGGAAACTATCATTTACAATCTAGAGAGGGCTCTCTCTAAGACTTAATCTATGATAAATAGGTTTCTTCAAATTGATGGATATATTTAGAATTTTGAGATAATTTTTCAAGGTCTACTGACAAAAGATAGTACTTCTAGGGATATGGAATCAACCCCTGAAAACAAAGAAAACAATGCTTGGTAGATAAAAATCCTCAGAGGAAGAAAGGATAAATAAGGTGATGAACTTCATTGTTCAGTTTGATCAGGTAGGGTGAAAGACTAAATGAAACACACAACATGATCATAACACCACAAAGGATGAATTCTGACCTTAGCTGAGAAGATAGACAAATTTAAATCGGTTAATTCTAGCGCACCATTAGATGAATTCTGGACTTTAGAAGAAAATGCAAATTAATGTCAGTACACAGGAAATACATACAAAGAAGAGTACAATCTTCAGATGACTACCATTAGAATCATTTTCTTAAGGAATTCAGGACTTCTGCATTTGTATTTTTTTAGATTCAGAAAATTACATTGAGGATCAAAATGTCTATACTTTTTCCTGCGCACCCCTCTTACATCAAAATAGTCCATATATATAGAAAACTAAAGCTGCACTTAGTTGCTAGGAGTCAAACTACTATCTCCTAGAGTTATGGATCTGGTTGTTTTCAAAGAGAAAAACAACCTCTACAAAATTTATGAAAAAATAGGAAAATCGATTTGGAAATAACAACCTATCTGACATGTTATTTAAAATCATAATATTAAGAAAATTTCAACCAAACGGTTGTGATGATTCATCATGTGTATCGTTGGAAAAAATTGTCACCGTTGTGCAAAACATTCTAGTTTTTGTTGTGCAAATGTTGGCTGTGAAATCTGCATAGCGATTTCATGTGGCGCATCTTCATGATGAGGTGGATCACATGAATCCAGTTGGTAACAAAGGATGGGATCATTCAGTTTTTCCATAGCTTCTTAATGACAAACTTTGTCTCTTCAAACTCCTCACCTGTCTCAACAAAGACATGTTTCTTTTCAATTTTGATTGAGCATCAGAGAGGGATGCACATACATCGTCAGTAGCTAGTCTACATTCCTTGAAATGTTCCATGATTCTTTCCTCTGATATCCTTTCTTTATCCCTAAGCTTAATGATCTCATCTTGATCCTCTCTTAGTTGCTTTTTCAACCAATTCATATTCTTTTCTCCCCCTGTTGGTGAGGTAGGAGATCTATGACCTATTTTACTATGTGATGCTTGTGCTTTAGGAATTCTTTCTGCTAGTTGACTCTTCAATTCTCTATTCTCCTTATAGAATTGATTTATAACATGTTGAGATTCCTTTAGTTGTTGTTTCATTTCCTTAATATCTACATCTTCCTCACTTGGTTCGACTTGCTTTTCATTGATCTCCAAGGTTGCACATTCAACAAATTCTAGCTAAATTGTGGATATGGGAAACCTCCTGGCAAAGGATCAGGTGCGCAGTTTATTGGGAGCTTGTGCCTCCTCATTTTCATCAGTGAATCTTAATTTTATTATTTTCTTTGAAGTTGATTGACTAAGTGGTGAATTCTAAATTTATTTTCCTTTCCCCTTTTCAGCAACACCTCATCCTATTTCCTTTTAACTATGAAGTGTTGATTTCTCAGTAGATGAGGGAATATCCCCTTTACGGTCTCTGGGAATGTTTGCTGAAATCAAGAAGGAATTCTAATCCATGTTTAAATTTTTCAGTTCTACAACCACCAACATATTAATCAAGAAAAAGTGGAATAATTTGTTCTTCGGTTGGTTAGCCTTGGCTTGGACACTGTCTGCCATCTTTCCCGGGCTTCGACATAGAAAGAAAGGTAAGTTTAAAGGACTTCTCCCTGTGAAATGCATTAGAACCCTGATGTGGTATTGATGCACCTTGTCAAATGTTCCCTCACAAGTAAAGTACTTATGGATTATCTTCAGAAGTTTCTCAAAAATGTTCCAAAAGATACTCAGTGGGAATGTTGGCCCCAATATTCCAATTTCTATATTCAAGTTTGATGAAATCAATATAACATGAAGTATCTAATGGAATACCTTTAAATAATTTGTATCCCTGAATAGGGATATCCATCACAGATGATATATTTTTCTCTATCACTTGAAAAGTAATCCCTGCAATAGTTGCACTGACCCCAGTAAAGTTAAAGGCGAACTGCTTAGTTAGTTGTGCATTATATCCTTGAATATTTTCACAAAAACGTATGCATTCAGATTTTTCAAAAGACACTATGATTGTTGGGTCTGCATTTACTAACTTTAAATGTTGTGGTTCAAACCTCACGACTTTCCTACTTCTTTCATTCTTTATTTTACTTTGAGGATTTTCCATGATGTTCATATATGTTAATTTTAGGTGTGCAACAATAGATTGTAATAGCATATATGCACAGTGAATGAGAATAGTTACTTTTTCATGATGCATAGGAAAAGGTAGCAACATGAAATTTTGCGCAACAAACAAATCGATGGCAGTAAATTTGGTGCAGTGGAAAACTCAGCTCAACGGAAAAATCGACTTAGAAGTAAACAACAAAGAAAAAATTTGGCGCAGCGGAAAACTCGGTGCAACAGTAAACAAAAATGGAAAAATTTGGTGCAGTGGAAAACTCAACGCAGTAGTAAGGAACAATAAAAAACTTTGGTGCAATAATAAATGAGGATGGAAAACTTCAGCACAACGAAAATCTCAGCGTAGCGACAAACAAGGGTGGAAACTCGGCGCAGGAATATATAATAAGCATTTAGCTCAGAAGAAAGAAGGTTGAATGTGTGAAACAAAACTCTTTCTAGAAGATAATTTTCAATGGGCTCCAGGGAAATCTCTTGAACAATGATTTAAAGCAATGGAGGATACGCAGGAAAATGAGATTAGCAGATTTGTGTAGCGACTGGTACCATATAGTATTTACCTAGAAAAGGGATTCGAAGCTTACTGGATAAGCTATGGATGATGCAGAAGTCTTGAAGGTGATGGAGAAACATGAAGGGTGACCAATATTTATGATTGAATGGATAAGGAATGAAATTATGAAAAGTGATGGAAAATCCATAGGGATGAGATGTTTTAAGGCAGGTTAAAGATTTGCATAGTGAACTTGCGCAACAGGTACTCCTTTGAAGTATGCAATAGTAAAAATGATATGGAATGCCATGATTTTTCCCTTTTCTGACTTCATGATTAGGTAATTATGACCCATAATATCTTTTGAGATGACATTTGTTCTAACCGCTTGATTTGACCTTGGTACATAACTTCCACTTTTCGACATGACTCGAGACTTAGGAAAGAAGACCTTTACAATTTAAAAATGATAAACCTTACACCATTTTACTAAATTATGGCCAAACCCCTTACTTGACATTTCAAACCATTCTTTATTTGGTCATTGACCTCATAAACTTTGAAATACCAACTATGACTCATCTAGGAAAGTCTTGATGTTTTCCAAGATCAAGGCATGACTCTGAATTGTTTTTGGAAAAACCTCTAACTCTAACTACAAAAATCATGGTTCTAACAACTGGATCCAATGGGGATGTTATCCTCCCAGTGAGGTAGTAAAGAACGGTAGACCAAGTGCCTGACCATTGGGATTTATTTTACTCAAAGACTCTAAACTCACAAACAAACTCATTTATAAGACTCTCTTGACACAACTTTGACTAAACTCAACATAAACGTAGGTCCTTCACTTCAGGATATAATTTTCTATTGATTATTGAATTGAAATACTTCATCTGAAAATAAAATGGTTATTTACAATGACATGAAGAGATTGATTCTTTTTTTAAACAAGATAGTGTTTGAGAAACCTTCCATTCATAGGTCCTCCACCAATGAGATCTCCATTAAGCTCCTGCAACAAATAGGAATTGTTCCCATGGTATGCAACAATATTAAAAGGTTCCAGTCAAACATGATCAAACTACCCATGTTTCCCTCTGTATTCATTCCTTGCATCCCACTTCAATACCAAATCATCCACATTGAAATAATCTTCCTTAGTATGCCTGTCAAAACATATTTTCAATTTATCTTGGTGTAGTTGTGAGTTATTGAAGATATGTTCTCTCATTTGTTGCACATGGATTAATTGGTTTATCCTCCTTAGATCATCATTAGGTTCAACTTTTGTTTCTTACAACAGTCTCATCACTGGAATTCCTAATGAGGTAGGAAAACTTGTCTATGTTCCATAGACAATCTAAAAAGGTGATGTAGAAATAGACCTTTTAGTGGTAATCCTATCAGCCCATAATGCATAGATGAGATTTTTTTGCCAATCTTTCTTGTTTTCCTAGAGAAGATTCTTAATAATATTTGTCAATATTTTATTGGATGATTCAGCCAACCCATTACCATATGGGTAATAAGTTGTGGAATGAACAAGAGTTATATTATAGTCTCTACATAACTTCTCCATTCTCTTGGACTTGAATTTTGTTGCATTGTCAGTAATGATCTTAACTGGACAACCAAATCTAGAAAAGATATTTCTTTATAAAAATTGAATGATAACAATACCAATAGCTTGCCTTGTGGGGATTGCTTCAATCAATTGGGTGAAGTAGTCTGTGGCTGTGAGTATCCACTTATGTTGAGCTGAGGATGGAGGATTAATTTCGCCTATAAAATCATGACCCCATTTCATGAATAGTGTTTCAAGAGAGATAGGATTTAAAGGAAAAGGTTGCAACTTAATTTTTCCATTAAAAGTATGGCATTCATGGAAGCTGGAAATTTTTTTGTATACATTGGAAAATTTGTTTCTTTCAACTTAAAAAATATGGCTTTGTTTTTTTTTAACTCAGGAGGAGCTTGTAAATTTCTTATTACTTAAATAATATCAACATACCAAGGAGAATCAATAAATTTTTTGGATACTTGTGGGACTATTTCTTCTTCTAAATTTTATAATAAGTCAGGAATGAAATTGATACCCAAGACATCACAATTGGACTCTTCCATCAACTTTTCAAGCCCCTTACCTTTAATCATCTTTGTAGGTTTGATCTCAAGGTCATACTCCAACATCACATCTATCTGTTTTCCCCTTCTCCCTTCAGGATCAGGCTGAGTCAGAATATCTTTTATAGAATTACTAGGCACATAAGCAATGACATGGGAATGCAATATATAAGTTGTAAATTCCTTAAGGGACTTCACCAAGGCATATGCTTGTTTTTCCATGATGACATACCTTAGTGGGGAGTCTCTCAATTTCCTATTATAATAAGCTATGGGCCTTTCAAAGTTCTGTTCATCTTTTTGCAACAAAACACTAACTTTTTCATCAGCAAAGGCTTAGTCCATGGCCCTTTGGAAAGTCTATCCTACATTCCGAAAAGGATTTTTTGCATACATGAAGGTGCCCCATAACTTGTCTTCTATTGGTCATCAAGATGCACCATAATCTTGTTGTATCCAGAGAAACCATAAAGCATTGATATATTCTGATATACCACCACCTTATACCTAATTTAATTCATCTTAGGATGTGGATAATTGTCTTTGAAAGACACCCTATTTAGATTCCAAAAATCTACACATAGCCTGATCTCACCACTTTTCTTCTTGACGGGCACCAGGTTAGGCACCCACTTGGAAAATATTAAGGACACAATAATTTTGGCATCAAAAGAATTCCTTACCTCCTTTTCAATCAATGTCAACAAAAAAGGGTTTATTCTTCTCAACTTTTTCTTGAAGGGTTTATGATCATCCTTTATGGGAATTACATGTTGAATTACCTTAGTATCATAGACCTTTAAATCTTCATAAATCCATGGAAAGACATCAGGGAAATCCTTCATTAGGATGATATACCTCTGTTTAATTTCTAGACAAAGCGTTTTGGATAGTTTGATGATCTTGGGATCCTCTTGAGTCCCAATGTTGCAATATTGTATGTCCTCATCATTTGCAGTGATTTTAGGATTTCTGGCTACATCGTTATTATCAAAAATTGTTTCCAATGGGACCAAGCCTTTGGGAATAATGTTATTTTTTAGCTGCACTATATCTCTTCTAGCAATCTAATTCTGAAAAAGGTTATCATTGTTGAACACAGCTACATATTCATTCTCTTCACAATACCACTCATCATCAATATTTGAATTACGAAATTCATCACTAATATGAAGGAATATTTCTATATGTTTGTCATCTTCAAATATTTACCAATATTTAATGTTATCACATACTGTTGGCCTATGATTGACTTTAATTTCATACTTTTTATTAGGAAAATTTGGAATTTTGAAAAATGAAGTTGAGGTGGCTAAGGCATCTGCAATTTGATTTTTCCCTCTAGGAATCACTAACAAATTGTATTATGAAAAATCTTCAAGAAGATCAAGTACTAAATACATATATTCCCTCAATATGTGATACTTGGACTGACATATACCCTTTACCTTATTAATAACAAGCTCAGTATATCCATGTACAACTATCCTCCTAGCACCCAATTCTTTTAAAGTCTTAAATCCCAAAATCAATGCCTCATATTCAACCATATTATTGGTACAATCAAAACCAAGATTGTAAGAAAAATGTTTTGTACCTATCTTGGGAGGGTTAATCCACACACCAACTCTTGTTCCTTATATGCTAACAGCTCCATCAAATCTCATATTCCACATCACATCCTCTGCATTGTTTTTTTGATTTGTAATTTCCTTTGTTTGATGATTAGTTTTGTCTTTGATGGCCATGAAAGTCATTGGCTCCCCCTCAATTCATTATAGAAAATAGAGGAACCAACCTTAGTATCAATGGAGTAAATGGAATGATTGTTTGGTTGATTTTTTCTACTCACCATGTACTTGAGCAACACTTCTCTGTAAAACCTCCTTTCTTGGCAAAAAATAGGGATAGTAGCATATGACAGATCCATTTTCAAAGCTCCTTTCAACTTTGCAGCCCAAGATCTAGATAACAACATGCCAAATTTAGGAGCAATGTCAGCAACCACCACATCCAAGATCATATTTTTCGATGGAATTTGAGACAATCATACAACCATATCTTTGATTAAACTAATCATTTCACCTTCCTTGAGTCAAAAGAAAAATTATCCTTGTAAGGTCTTATAATATCTAGGCCCAAATCATCCATGACCACCTTGGGCATCGGATTATGTGATTCTCCTAAATCTAACATGGCATTATGTAAGGTCATGTTATGAATTTTAAGACTAACATAGAAAGGAGGAACATCATTAACATCGCCACTCTCCTCCACACGTGGGCCAAATAGGATAGCAGGGTGATCATATTGTACATTCAAGATGTTAGGGGATTCTTCCAATTTGATCATTTTAATGATCTGATTTCTATATTCTCCATTCTTAATCAGCTCATTAAATGGAACAATTTTTTTTATTTTACCCATTTAATTTTCAAAATTAAAAGGAGATGGAGCTTTTTCTACCTCTTTGATGACTGCTTCCTTTCTTACCTCAGGTATTTTCTTTGGGTGTTCTTCTTTCGATTTTCCTTTCTCCATTGCATCCTTTGTTGAATTATCTTTCTTAGGTTGGCTTGAAGAAGGTGTATTTATCTAAAATTCCCTTGTAGGATTTTCCTTTGGAGGATTTGCAGGCACCCTTTTGCTTTTGAGGTTATATTGTTTCTGAAGCTGCATAATAACATTTTGATATAATTTCTTAAACTTTTTTGTTTCCAATAACAACATATCATCATTATCTTGCATGAACGTATCATTTGCATCCATAAATTTATCATGTTCTTCTTTAGTTAAGAACACATTTGTTTTTGTATCATCACAACAAGGCATATTGTCTTCAATTATTTGATCAAAATATTCATTTACATACTTATTTTGGAAAGGAGGTTTTATTTGTTGAACACGTTGATTTCCCAGATCTCTTTGCCTGATCTATGGAATGCGAGCTATTCTAAAATTTTGATTTCTGGCTGAAAATCAATTTGATCCTTGGTGGCAGGCCTATTCTCCAAGGAAATTCTTTCCATGAATGTTTCCATAGTTTTCATCATCAAATCAAATTTATCATATGATGATTGAGAAGTTGAGGGTTGTGCTTCTCCTTGGACTTTCTTCACATATCTATTGGGATTATGTTTGATCTTCTATTATGCCATCATATTTACATCTACTTCAATTGCATCACTCATAATATCATATAATTTATTGGATATCCTTTCTCTTAACAACAAGGAAAATTCATTGTAAAAGAATCAACATATCAAAGTTGGGAAGCTCCGGGAGGAGGTTTTAATTCTGTAAGAATTGAATTATAAGATTTCATAAATCTAGTTGAAAACTCGTGTGTTGTTTCATTTCGTGATCTTTTTATGTTATTGTACTGAGTTAGCAACTGAAGAGGATTCTTTTTATCATCGTACCTTGCAATAAAAAGTGTTTCAAAAAATGCAAAATCAGGGATACTTGTTGATGTAAAAGATTTAAATCATTTTATGACTTCTCCTGAAAAACTTTATGCGAACATCCTAAGTTTTTCATCCTCGTGATATAATTCCTCTAGATCAACAAAATCATTGAACCAATCCAAGTGTCTTTGGGATGATGTATTTTCTTCAACATCAAATGATCTAATTCTATGATTATAATTTTGGGGTAAATCATGCAACTGGGCAAGCAAGGAAAGAGGAGCAAATTTGGATGCCATGGATCTAGGAGGATTTTAGGCTACCTGAATAGCTTGAGTAGGGACAATCTAAATAGGAATAGTCTGAATGGGGACAGTGGGAATTAAATACTGGAATTTATTCTCGTCAAAGATAATTTCATTGAACTTAGATTTTGATCTAGATCTGAACAAGGTTTGCTCAAATTTTAAATCAAAGTCAAGGTCATCAATACTTTTTAAGACATCTTTGGGTAAAAATAAATTTATGTCCAGGAAAGAAAATGATTTGACTGTTTTTTTTTTTTTGTGCAAGAGTTTCTCAGGATCATACACAGATGTTATACTTTCTAGATCAAGGTTCCTTCTAGTGTGAATTCTCTTAGGAGCCAGGATTTCTTATTTTCTCAAAAAATAAAAATATTCTATTGATCTTATTAAATGAAGTCACCAGGGTAAGAATAGTTCAACCAAAAAAAGGTGTTTGATTCATTGTTACCCTCAGGAATCAAATCTAAAGCTTTAATTCATTTTTTCCCATGGAAATTTTTCAATTTTGTCCCTAGCAACGACGCCAAAATGTTAATGCTAAGTAAATTGTTGGGATGAAGAAACAATATGCAAAGGTAAACTACAAACCAACTTTAAAAATTGAAACTGGCCTTTCCAATCTAGAGAGGGCTCTCTCTCAGACTTAATCTTTGATAAACAGGTTGCTTCAAATTGATGCCTAGATTTAGAATTTTGAGATAATTGTTCAAGGTCTACTGACAAAAGATAGTACTTCTAGGGATATGGAGTCAACCCCTAAAAACAAAGAAAACAATGCTTGGTAGATAGAAGTCCTCATATGAACAAAGGCTAAATAAGGTGATGAAATTTAGTTTTTAGTTTGATCATGTAGGGTGAAAGAAGAAAGGAAACACACAATAGGATCAGAGCACCACAAAGGATGAATTCTGACCTTAGTTGAGAAGAGAGACAAATTTAAATCGGTTAAGTCTAGAGTAGCATTAGATGAATTCTATACTTTTAAATTTACCAATTTAAAGAGAAAAAAAAATGAAAATGAATATGAGTACACAGGAAATAAATACAAAGAAGAGTACAATCTTCAGATCACCACCATTAGAATATTTTTCTTAAAGAATTTAGGAATCCTGCATTTGTGTTTCTTTAGATTCAAAAAATTACATTGAGGATAAAAATTTCCATACTTTTTCCTGCACGCCCCTCTTACATCAAAATAGTCCATATATATAGAAAAATAAAGTTGCACTTATGATCCAGGTGGATATTGGTGGCCACACACCTATTCCAACTAGATCCTCTTGTTCATTTTTGTTCAACACATTCTTCTATACAAATTTGTAATTGTGGGTTCTACACTTACGGGAATTTTTGTAGCCCCACACATCCTCTGGGTGGATACGGGTGGCCTATCGCCTAATCCAACTGGCTTATTTTGTATGTTTTCATGCCAGCACATTTTTTTGTACTTTTCGGGCTGTTTTGGGGCCCTAAACGTTGTTTTTTTGGCTCGCCACAATCAAAATGTAGATAGAGTCAGAGTTTGACGACAGAATGTGTAGTTCTCTGAAAAACCTTTCCAACGGGCTACCACGCACCTAAAACATAGTCCGTATGAAAATGTTACGGCCCTAGGAAGTTGAGGTACTAAATTACACCAACTTACCCATAGGGCCCACAAGACTTTTGGCATTTCACCTTATAGGGTTAGGTTTTTGGATGTCTAGGGTTTTTTCATTCATGAGTAATATCAAAAAAGACTATGGAGCCTCATTGTAATCCATTCTTCTCAGACAGATGCATGTAGTAGCCACATATTTTCTCAGAGATAACTACCACAATTCGAGTAAGTTTTCAATTCTGTAGTTTTACAGTTTCAGCCTATTTGATTATTTAATAGAAGATATTTTTCACTGGATATTTGTGTTATTCTTCATATCTCTTTATTTATTGTATTCATTCTTTTAGTTAGTTCATTCCGCTCCTAAATATGGATCAGTGGTATAAGAGTGGTCTGCTCTTCATTTATTTTTCTTTGGGCATGTCCCCGACAAGATCTGGGTACAAGAAGTTGGGACTCGAACCAATCAAGCCATTACCAAATCGGTCATGCCGAGCCTAACAAAAACCCATGGGGGACAAAAATAAATATGATGGAGTAGGAGATCCTATTAAAATGTTGCTCGAGGAAGCCCTCATGTGACAAATGAATGAAATTATGGAAAACTTCACAAAGATCCTTCGACGGCTGCCCACAGGAGAAGAATCTTCATCAAGTAGCCATGCAACCCCCTTCAAGGTACATGTAAATTTTGATATTCCATTATTTGAAGGACTGATAGATGCGGATGCTGTAGATAAATGGTTGAATCTGCTTGAAGGATATTTTTTGGTCCACAATTTTTCTGAGAGGGAAAAGATCACTTTTTCACTCCTCAAGGTCGTTCCCCATGTTAAAGACTGGTGCGACACTTACTCTGAGGAAAGGGTCATGGAGGAATATACAATCTTTGTGGTGGCCCCTACATGGGATTCCTTCCTGGACAACATTAAAGAACAATACTACCATGTTGGAAGCTACGAGGACCAGTACACAAGATGGACCACCCTACGTCAAGAAAGGGACTAGACAGTACAATATTTCACCAATATTTTCCATAGACTATGCACCAAATTGGGTATCAAAGACTCTGAGTGTCATTTGGTGCTCAAATATTGCATTTGTTTGCCTAGATACATTCAAACAGAAATGGAATTTATGGACATCGCCTCTTTGGGCATGGATTATAGATATGTTGTCAAGATCGAGAATAAATTTAAGCAAAAAAAGTGAGAGTTTGGATCTGCAAAACCCTCACAGTCGAAGCAGGGAAAAGGCATCCCCAAATCACACAGCAAGCGACCAAATTGAGATAGCCGCCCTCAAGACAACCAGTCCAAGCCACAAAACAATAAGGGAAATGAGAAGAAGAAGAAGGACATGGGAAAATGGTTTGAGTACCATAAAATTCCTTGGCACAACACCGAAGAATGTTGATCCAAGAAGCCCCTCATGGTTGAGCTAAAGGCTTCTGAGTCAGAGGTTGATTCTGAATCCGATTCAAATCCTGAAGGGGGGAAGTGGATTATCGATGTTGAACCCAGTGCCATTGTCACTACCACCAAATTCTGGCCAAGCAAACAAGAAGAACCAGTGGAAGGGGAACACCTCTTTCACTTGAATATGTGGGTCAAGGGGGCTCTAATTCATTTCATTTTCGACAATAGTGGTCATAATAACCTAATTTTAGTAGAGGTCGTCAAGAGGATGGACCTTCCAATGAAACTGCACCTGCATCCCTACACCATTGGCTGGCTTCGCCAAGGAAGAGATCTTCGTGTCAGCCAACAATGTCATCTTCCTTATGCAGACCCCCAGACCCGCAGGTTGGGATCCGCACAGGATCTTTTATTTCAGCCCCTGACAGCTCAATTGGCTCTTTTATTTCCCTTTTGGAAAATCAACACCCACAACAAACCTTGAGGGAACCCCTCTTTTATTTCGAGATACCGGATTTCATGATTTTGTGAATCCTGTGGTCGAGTGCCTTAACTCTTCAACCTCCGAAACCCAAAATACTAATACTTGCCTTTCCTGAAGTCAATTTTGGCTTTTCGGCTTTCATGAATTTGGGAGTTGCGATGACGTGCAACTCTGCTCTTGACCCCTGGAGTCCCAAACTTCCGACTTCCGATTTACCGAAATGAAAATGTTTCGGTCCTCCCTTCCTCTTCATAGTTTCAGGATTTCAAACACCAAAAAGCGCTTCCACTATGTCCTCGGGGTCCTCGAACCTCTGAACCCCGAAATGCGAAATTGTGTCTCCTGAAATCCTTTCAGACTTTCACGTAACGGAAGTTCGATATGCTAAGGATTGAATGCTCTGTCACTTCCATCTTCCAGTATCCAAAGTCCCGAAATGCCGAAATGGTATTTCTCCTTCTCTGCTTTCATGACCCTCGATAGAAAGTCTCATGTCCTTCCACTTGTCACCTTCTTCTTGATCGGGTTTCCGGGTATCAGGAGTTTGGAACTTTCGAACCACCTTATGTCCTTGTAATCCCCGATTTTCCAAATTTCGATGTTCCGAAAACACTTATACTCTTCCCCTCTCTTTCCACACATGAATTCTTCTATTCACGTTTCGAGGGTTTGATCAGCCAAGGATTTGGCTTACACTTCATACTTTCAAACCCCGAAATTCCGAAATGATCTGACGTCCCAATAAGTCAAGATCAGTGGCCCCTTATAAGCCTTGCAGCTCCTATAGATCCTATGGTTCTCGCTATTTCGGGAATCCCTCTCAGAGAATTCTGACCTTTCAATCTCTCCCCAAAGAACCTTCTGGCTCAATCAGACCTGTGATCCTTTTCACGTATCTAGCCCCTGCACGGTGAACAAAACTCCTCTTCTTCTCTTCAACACTTTGAAAGCGATGACCCTCCTGAGCTTCCTTTCACAAACTCAATTCTCCTAAAAGACTTCTGCACGCACTCCTTGCGGCACTTCTTCAAATATTCCTAAATATTTGAATCTCTTGACTCTGTGAAACTATGCAACAACAGTCCTTCAATCTCTCAACCTTAGTGTATGTGTTCTAAGGTCTTGACCAGCCTGTGCACACCTTGCACAACTTTTGTGCTTGTCTTGCACTTCAGTTGAAATGAGAACAATGGTATCCCTCCTGAGCTTTCAGAGATGAACTATGAACCCGTCAATGCACTCCTTGCAGGAACTCTAACTCAAGAAGAGAAACAATTGAAACTCATTTCCTTACTCTCTCAGACTTCAAACACTTAACATGAAATCATACATACATAGCATAAAAGAAAATGCACAACAGAAAGAGTAAAACATCCATAAGCATAGCATTCAACATGTATACACATAAAGCATTATAACACCATGAATCTGAATCAAAGCTTCATATATTAAATTCAAAACTTTTGTACATGGGTTCTTCTCTACAACTCTCTGCTTCTTCTCTATGCTAACGTGCTTCCTTCTGCTATCCCCTGATTGATCGATTGATACCATAATACAAAGAATGAGGGTGTCTATAGTCGTTTTCCCTCCATCTTCTAAAACTATCTAATCTAGAATTTAAATCTACCTACTTTCATTAACAATGCATAAATGCCTATACACCTTACAAATGAGAGAGAATCGCTCAAGGTCTGTTTACAATATTGAAGTACACCTTCTTAACTATTTCATTAGTGTCTGCGCATCCAAACTTTCAAAAACATTTCAAATATTTTCAACATGTGCCAAAAATGTGATGGTGCTCATCCTTGATGTCTTCCGCCTCCACGCTTGCTCACTACTGACGATGCTCCTGCATCATACTCCCTCTCTTGAAAATTTTCATGGACTCCTATTCATGAGCTCTTGTACAGTCTATCCATGCTTCTGAATTTCTTCTTCATTCTCCCAACTGGCATCTTCAACTGAATGTTCCCTCCATTTGACCTTGTATTCAAAATACTCTTTTCTCCTAGTCTTCTTGCTGACACTCTTGTCAAGTATACGTTCCATCTGTGGCTTTTCAGCGACATGCATTTGTTTAGTCCATTGAACCTCTATATATCTATTGTTTTCTTCATCTTTATAAGGGTACAAATCTGAGATGTTGAATATCGGTTAAATTTTGACCCCATCGGGTAATTCAATCTCGTATGCATTTGTCCCAAATTTTCTTATGATATTGCATGGTCCAATCTTTTTCATTTTCAGTTTGTTATATGTTCCCCTTTGGAACCTTTCTTTTCTTAGGTGTGCAAGAATCATCTCACCAACTTCAAATTGAAGTTCTCTCCTGTGTTGATCTGCTATGCGCTTGTACTCTTGGCTCGAGTTCTGGAATCGCTCCTTCACTTAGTTGTGAAGTTCTTTCATTGCCTCTGCAAAATCTTCTGCACTAGCACTTCTAGTTTCATTCTGTTCTGAATATTTCAATTCAGAAACTCCCCTTGGTTGTATTCCATAAATAATCTGAAATGGACTCTGCCCTGTTCTTTTGTTGTGTGAATCATTGTAAGAAAATTCTGCTTGTGGCAGAATGTGATCCCACTGACTGTGGTTTTCAGTCACAAGGCATCTCTGTAAATCTCCCAAGCTTCTATTCACAACTTCTGTCTGTCCATCTGTCTGAGGATGATAAGCTGATCTAAAATACAAACTTGTCCCCAACTTCTTCCATAAATTCCTCCGGAAATGTCCTACGAACTTGGTGTCTCGATCCAAAACTATACTTCTTGGTAAGCCGTCAAGTCTGACAACTTCTTTGAAAAACAGGTTCACAATATGAGTTGCCTCATTGGTTTTCTGATATGGTATAAAATGTGCCATCTTAGAAAATCTATCTACCACCACAAATATTGAATCGAATCCTCTTTGTGTCCTTGGCAACCCTAATATAAAATCCATGCTCACTGCATCCCATGGCCTCTCTAGTATGGGTAATGGCTGATATAACCCTCTATTCTATTTTCTTCATTTTGTGTGCTGAAAAATTATGCATCTGTCCACGAATCGTTTGACATCTATCCTCATCCTTGGCCAAAAATATGAGCCACTTAATTTCGAGAATGTTTTATCATAACCAAAATGTCCGGCCAATCCTCCACTGTGCTTTTCTTTCAACATATTCTCCCTCATGGAGCATTTTGGAATACATAATTGATTGTCCCTGAATAATAATCCATCCTAGATCATATATTCGGTCCATTGGCTTTTTTCCCTGAGAATTGGATTCTCAGATGCCTCATAGGCCTCTTTGAAATCTGGATCATTTCTGTACATGTCCCTGAGGTTATCAAAACCCAAAGTTTTGACTCTAAATTCCTACATCAGCAAACATCTCCTGCTCAAAGAATCAACAACTTTGTTAGTATTTCCAGAAATATGTTTAATTACAAAAGTAAAATTTTGCATGTATTCAACCCATTTTGCATGCTTTTGGTTCAACTTATCCTGTTGAGTCACTAATTGTAAGGCATGATTATCACTGTACAAAACGAACTCTTTAGGAACAAAATAGTGCCTCCACTTCTTCAGTGCTTGTATGAACACATAAAACTCTTTGTCATATGTGGAGTACTTAACCTTTGCCTCATTCAGTTTCTCACTAAAGTATGCGAATGGTCTGTCGTCTTGGCTCAAGACCGCTCCAATTGCAAATCCACTAGCGTCACATTTGACCTGAAATGTCTTGTTGGAATCTGGCAACACCAAAATTGGTTGTTCAATAATCTTCCTTTCAACAAATTGAAACTTTTCTCTGCTTCTTCTATCCAGTGAAAATATTTATGCCTTTTCTTCACCGTGTCCATTATCGGTGCGCTAATTCCACTGAAATTTCTGATAAATTTTTTGTAGAAACTAGCCAATCCATGAAAGCTTCTAACTTCAAATATACTCTTTGGCGATGGCCAATTCTTAATCACCTCCACTTTATCTGGATCCATTTTCAGCTTATTTGCAGAGATAACAAATCCCAGGTAAATGAGCTCTGTCCTCATGAATGATGATTTCTTCATATTTATCAGCAACTTCTTTTGCTGTAATCTTTTCATCACTATAGCCAAATGCTTCAAGTGCTCTGTTTCTGTTCTACTGAAAATCAATATATCGTCAAGATATACAATGATGAACTTTCCTATAAACTCCTTCAAGACTTCATTCATCACCCTCATGAAAGTACTAGGCACATTTGTTAAGCCAAATGGCATAACAAGCCATTCATACAGCCCTTCATTTGTCTTGAATGTTGTCTTCCATTCATCACCTTCTCTCATTCGAATTTGATGATATCCACTTTTCAAATCAATCTTTGAAAAAAAAATTGCTCCACTCAAGCAATTCATCAAATCATCCATCCTTGGCAATGGAAATCTATATCTGATGGTAATCTTGTTAATTTCCCTTGAGTCTGTACACATCCTCTAGCCTCCATCTTTCTTTGGACTGAGCACTATTGGAACAACACATGGACTCAAGCTTTCTCTAACCAATCCTTTGTCCATTAAATCCTGGACCTGTCTCTTGACCTCTTCATTCTCCTACAACGTAAATCTGTATGCTTCCTTGTTTGGTAAACTAGCTCCAGGTATAATATCGATGCGATGACTTATACTCTTGATAGGTGGCAACGAACGAGGTAGTTCATCCACTACTATATCATCAAATTCTTCCAGTAGCTATTGGATTTCCTTTGGTAAATCATCCACTCTTGTGCTGGTTAAAACAATTCTAGGCTTCCTAACCACAATGAATTGTGTATCTTCTTTCTTCTTAACCTCCTTAAGAATTTTCTTCCCACTCATGAGAAGTACAGTGTTGCTTACCTCTGTTGTCACTTCTTTATCCTTAATTGGGAACAACATGTGAGTTCTTCCATTCTTCTCCAGGGTGTATGTGTTCTTTTTCCCATCATGAATCACATTCCTCTCATATTGCCACGGTCTAACCAACAATAGATGACAAACATCCATGGGAATGACATCACATAGTATTTCATCCTTATATCCTCCTATTTTAATCTCAACTAAACATTGTTTAGTGACATTTACCTGATGCCCTTTTTGTAGCCATGAAACTCTGTATGGGCTTGGATGTGAAATAGTATCCAGCTCCAGCTTTTCTACCATCTCTATAGAAACGAGATTGTCTGTGCTACCACTTTCCACAATGACCTTGCATACCATGTCTTTGGTCTTGCAAGCAGTCTGAAAAAGTTTGTTCCTTTGGACTGGATTTTCTACCTCCTTCTCTGGAGTTAAGAGAACTTTCCTCATCATCAGTGATCTTCCACCTTTAGCATCTTCTGCCTCAACATTCCATCCTTGTGCTTCGGCAATGTGAGTCTCACCTCCTTCTTTCTTCTTATCTGGACATTCATAAGACTTATGCCCATTCTTCCTGCAGGTGAAGCATTTTATTTCGCCACCTCTGCCTCTTCCTCTTCCTCTGGTTCGAGGAAAAGTATTTATGTCTGCATATTGTCCTCTCTGTGAGCTTCCACCTCTCTCAATTTGAGTTTGAGGTTTCTTCTACTCTTCTTTAGGTTTCTGATTTTTGTCTTGGGCAATTGTTTTTCCTCTGGCTTGACTTCTGCCTCTCCCTCTTTGACTTTGTTTTTGGCTCAGCTTCTCTTCAGCCTTCAGAGCCATCTGATAAGCATCTTCCACCGTTTGGATGGTCATCATGCTCATCTCATCTTGGATGTCATATCTCAGACCATTCATATATATGGCAACCTTTTCATCATCACTTTCACGATGACCTGCCCTAATGTTTAGTTTGTATAAATCTTCAGTGTACTCTTTCACTGACATCATCTTTTGTCTCAAATTCCGCATCCTCCGAAACAGATTGATTTGATAATCCTTGGGTATAAATTTTGCCTTCATCTTCGCAACCATTCTATCCCAACTCCTGATTTTTTGCTTGCCTTTGCAGCATCTGTCAGCCTGCAGTTCATCCCACCATAATGTTGCATGCCCTTTAAGTCTTGTGACAGCATGTTTCACCTTCTTGTCTTCCTCAATATCCTCATAGTCAAAATATTTATCCAGAGCTCTAATCCAATCTAGAAGCTCTTCAACATCCAGGTTTCCTTCATATACTAGAATGTCCATTTTTTCTCTAGAACCTATCCTTGCAACAACCCTGAATAGGCGTTCTTCTGTTGCATCTTCGACTGCAACTTCTTCATTTCCATCTTCATTTTCACTTTCAGATTCGTTGATATCCCCAACATCAACTGTTCCCCTCTGTGTTGTCTCCATGGCATCAAGCCTGGAACGTAGTTCACGCATCTCTCTTTCCCTTGCCGGATCAGGTAATTGCCTGTCTCTTCTTCTTGGAATTTCCCTTTCCTCTGGTGGTTCAGGTATTTTCCTATCTCTTCTTCTCGGCGGCATGGCTGTAAAATTCCTCTTTTCCCTACTACAGAAAGAAAAAAAATAATTCTATGCTCTGATACCACAATTGACGTAGACCCCCCAACCCGTAGGTTGGGATCTGCACAGGATCTTTTCTTTCGGCCCCTGAGAGCTCGATTGGCTCTTTTATTTCCCTTTCAGAAAATCAACAGCCACAAAAAACCTTGAGGGAACCCCTCTTTTATTTCAGGATACTATATTTCACGATTTTGTAAATTCTGTGGTCGAGCACCTTACCTCTCCGACCTCCGAAACCTGAAATACTAATACTTGCCTTTCCTGATGTCAATTTCATCTTTTTGGCTTTCACGAATTCAAGAGTTGTGATGACGTGCAACTCTGCTCTCGACCCCTGGAGTCTTGAACTTTTGACTTTCGATTTACCGAAATGCAAATGTTCTGGTCCTCCCTTCCTCTTCACGGTTTTGGTATTTCAAACACCGAAAAGCGCTTCCACTATGTCCTCGGGGTCCTTGAACCTCTGAACCCCAAAATGATGAAATTTCATCTCTTGAAATCCTTTCAGACTTTCGCATACCGGAAGTTCGATATGCTAAGGATTGAATGCTCTGTCACTTCCTTCTTCCGGTCTCCAAAGTCCCGAAATTCCAAAATGGTATTTCTCCTCCTCTGCTTTCACGACCCTCGATAGAAAGTCTCTTGTCCTTCCACTTGTCTCCTTCTTCTTGATTGGGTTTCCGGGTATCGGGAGTTTGGAACTTTCGAACCACCTTATGTCCTCGTAATCCTTGATTTTCTGAATTCCAATGTTCCGAAAACACTTATACTCTTCCCCGCTCTTTCCAGACACGAATGCTTCTATTCGAGTTTCGAGGGTTTGATCAGCCAAGGATTTGGATTACACTTCAAACTTTCGAACCCTGAAATGCCGAAATGATCTAACGTCCCAATAAGTCAAGATCAGCGGCCCCTTATCCGCCTTGCATCTCCTGTAGATCCTACGGTTCTCACTATTTTGGGAATCCTTCTCAGAGAATTCTAACCTTTCAATCTCTCCCCAAAGAACCTTCTAGCTCAATCAAACCTGCGATCCTTTTCCTATATCTATCCCCTGCACGGTGACCAAAACTCCTCTTCTGGTCTTCAACACTTTGAAAGTACTAACCCTCCTGAGCTTCCTTTCACAAACTCAAGTCTCCTAAAATAATTATGCACGCACTCCTTGCGGCACCTCTTCAAATATTCCTAAATATTTGAATCTCTTGACTCTGTGCAACTCTGCAACAACAGTCCTTCAGTCTCTCAACCTTAGTCTATGTGTTCTAAGGTCTCGGCTAGCCTGCGCACACCTTGCATGGCTTTTGTGCTTGTCTTGCACTTCAGTTGAAATGAGAACAACAAGATCCCTCCTGAGATTTTAGAGATGAACTCTTAACCTGTCAACGCACTCCTTGCAGATGCTTCACTACACTCCTTGCAGGAACTCTGACTGAAGAAGAGAAACAATTGAAACTCATTTCCTTACTCTCTCAGACTTCAAACACTTAACATGAAATCATGCATACATAGCATAAAATCAAATGCACAATAGAAATAGTAAAACAACCATAAGCATAGCATTCAACATGTATACACAGAAAGCATTATAACACCATGAATCTGAATCAAAGCTTCATATATTAAATTCAGAACTTTTGTACATGGGTTCCTCTCTACAACTCTCTACTTCTTCTCTATGCTAACGTGCTTCCTTCTACAATCCCCTGATTTATCGATTGATACCATAATACAAAGAATGAGGGTGTCTATAGTCATTTTCCCTCCATCTCCTAAAACTGTCTAATCTAGAATTTAAATCTACCCACTTTCATTAACTATTCATAAATGCCTCTACACCTTACAGATGAGAGAGAATCACTCAAGATCTGTTTACAATATGGAAGTATGCCTTCTTAACTATTTCATTAGTGTCTGTGCATCCAAACTTTCAAAAACATTTCAAATATTTTCAACATGTGCCAAAAATGTGATGGCGCTCATCCCTGTTGTCTTCCGCCTCCACGCTTGCTCGCTGCTGACGATGTTCCTGCATCACTTCCCTATGACATCAATCCTTTCAAATATGAGGTACTTTGTGATATTTCTCACCTTGAAGTTTTTGATGTTCTTTTAGGACAACTATATTTGTGGAAGCATCATGTTGTCTATGATTCTAGACACTGCAGTGTTATTATTACTTTGGGTAGACAATTGTACAGGATCCCATAGGTCGCGCTGCCTACTGCTATTTCTTTAATCTCTTCTAAGAAATACAGTAAGGTCATTTCATAGATTAAAAAGTTTGCCTTCTTTGTGATCCATGCTCACAGTAAACATAAGGTCATCGCCACATCCATGGACTCTACACAATGCCTCTCTTGGTAGCAGAAGAAAGTGGATGGGATCATGGAATAATACAGAGACATGTTCTCCTCACCTATAAGGGTACCGACACACTACCAAGTCAAGCATCCAATTTATCTTACCACTGAAGCACCTCTACCTAATGGACTAGTCTATCGGCACTCGTTGATGGGGAATAATGAAATCAGGTGTCATATCTGAGAGATTCTTCAAAAGCAACACATCAGACCTATCTCCTCCCCTTCCAGAAGCCCGATTGTACTGGTACAGAAGAAGGGAGAAACTTGGAGACTCTGCATTGATTACATAGCATTAAACAAAATCATAGTCAGGAACTGCTACCCCATTCCCAGGATTGATGACCTTCTTGACCAACTCAAGAGGGAAAATTTATTTAGCACAATTGACATAAAGTATGGCTACCACCAGATTCCCATCGAACCAACTAATGTATGGCAGACAACCTTCAAGTCTAAAGAAGGTCTCTATGAATGGCTATTCATGCCCTTTGGCTTAAAAAATGCATCGACCAATTTCATGAGGTTGATGGATGATGTATTTATACCCTTCACCAACTCCTTTGTGGTGGTATATTTAGATGACATACTCATCTTTAGTAGAACGTGAAAGGAGCACATGTGGCATATTCAACAGGGTTTGAGCACTCTGCGGCAACACAAAATGTATGCCAACTTGGAAAAATGTTCTTTTGGCATGAACAAGGTCCAATACTTGGGCTACATTATTGATGAGCATGGGGTACATGTTGATCCAGCTAATATCCAAGTCATCCGTGACTGGCCAACCCTGACCACACTGACCGAGCTTTGGATATTTTTAGGGATAGCCAACTTCTACCGACGATTCGTGTTGGGATTCTCCCATATTGCATGGGCCCTTAGCAAGGTGACCAAGGGCAGTGATAGGGACAATTTCATGTGGCAGAAGGAGAAGCAATGAGAATTCGATGATCTGAAGCATCACGTGTGCTCATCTCTAGTACTCTCCTTTTCTGATCTGCAACAACCATTCAATATTGAGACTATTTCATCTGACTATGTTGTGGGCGTAGTTCTCACACAGCACGGGCATCCAATGGCATACCATCGTGAGACACTCTCTAATACTGTTCGTAAATAACCCACCTATGAAAGGAAATTTACTCCATTGTACAAGCATGTCATCAATGGAAATATTACATTTTGGGGAAAGAGATGATCATACACACTGATCACAAGCCTCTACAGTTCATACAGACACAAGGGAAATTGCAGAACGACCACCATCAGAAGTGGTCCACCTACCTGCAATAGTTTCATCTCAACATCAACTATAAGACATGCATCTCTAATCACGTTGTTGACTACCTCAGTCAGCCCCCTGTGGCTACACTCACCATTGTACTCCATTCCTGTGGACATGAAGCATCTGAGTGGCCCCAACTTTATCAACAAGATCCAGACTTCACCACCGCATATCAACTCTTGGGTACAGGTGCAACTGCAATTTATTTTCACATTCAGGACGAACTCTTATGCTTCCTGGACCATCTCTGTGTTCCTACAAGCAAGCGTGCAGAGATGATTTGGGAAGCCCACTATAGTCGAGTGGCAGGATATTTTGGTGTAGAGAAACTTCAACATGACATCACCAAGTATATCAGATCTTGCACTTCCTGTGCCATTTCTAGTTCATCCATCAAGGAGCAGGGCTTATATACCCCTCTTCCTATTCCCGAGAAGCCTTGGGAATCCATCTCAATGGATTACATGTCTGGTTTTTCATCCACTGAGAAAGGGAATGACTGTGTGTTTGTGGTCATTGATTGGTTTTTGAAGATGGCCATCCTCACAACCTGTAAGAAGAATTTCACAGCGACAGATACTGGCAAGCTCTTCTTCAAACGAGTGTGGGTTCACTTTGGGATACCACTGACCATCATATATGACCGAGACAATAGGTTCCTTAGCACCTTTTGGTCGAGTCTCTGGTCTCTGTTGCACACCAAGATCACCAAATCCACTGCTTTCCACCCCCAAAATGATGGCCAAATAGAGGTTGTCAATCAGATGATTGTGCACATCCTGATCATGTACAATTCTAAGAATCCACATACATGGGACGAGAGTCTCCCATACATCCAAGACAATTACAACAGGGCTCTCCATAGTTCCACCGGTCATATCCCATTTTAGGTGGGTCTGGGATTCCAACCCTTGGGACCCATTGATGTTGCACTCCCTCTTTCAACCGCACAGACAAACTCTTCCCCTGATCAGATTCATTGAGCGGATTCAGCACATCCGCCACCAGGTCTTGGAGATTTTGTAGAAATCCAATGCTAAGTACAAGAAGTGCCATCATCAACACAGGGTACCACACCAGTTGCAGGTTGGTGACAAAGTATGGTTACATCTGCTGAAGGAGTGTCTCACCGGGCCCCATCAAAAGCTTTTCCCACTTCATTATGGGCCATACAATATCCCGAAGGCTATGGGTAGAAATTCGTTTGAGCTCAACACTCCACCCTTCTTTGGTCTGCATCCATTATTCAATGTTGACCTCCTTCGACCATAGTTTCCACCATTATTGGACACTTTTGAGATCGCAGAACAACTGAAACCAACAGAGCTAAACCCTGACTACATGGAAAAAGCATCCACTGATCAGATAGTGGACACATAGGTCAAGGAAACTTGACAGCAATAGATCTATCTTTATCAGGTTGTCAAGGCAGGGAAACTCCTACACCAAGGAAAGTGGCTCACTCGGGGAAACTCTAGCAAACGTTTCCTCACCTGATGGGGGAACTCAACACAATGGATACCATTTCTTCCCAAAGGGGGAGGATTGATCCAGGTGGATATTGGTGGCCACCCATCTATTCCAACTGCCTCTTTGTGTCCATTTTTGTTCAACACATTCTTTTGTACTGCTTTTTAATTGTGGTTTCTACACTTCTAGGGAGTCTGTAACCCCACACAACCTCCAAGTGGATATGGGTGGCCTCTTGTCTAATCCAACTGGCTTATTTGGTATGTTTTCATGTCAACACATCTTGTTGTACTTCTAGGGTCGTTTTGGGGCCCTAAACATTGTTTTTTTGGCTCACAAAAGTCAAATTGTAGACTGAGTCAGAGTTTGATGGTAGAATATGTAATTCTCTGAAATACCTTCCCAACGGGCTATCACACACCTAAAAGGGAGGTTGTATGAAAAATTTACGGCCCTAGGAAGTTGAGGTACTAAATTACACCAACTTACCCATAGAGCCCACATGAATTTTGGCATTTCACCTTCTAGGGTTAGGTTTTTGGATGTCTACGGTTTAACATTCATGAGTAATATCAAAAAGGCCTATAGAGCCTCATTGTAATACATTCTTCTCAGACGGATGCAAGTAGCAGCCACATCTCTTCTCAAAGATAGCTAACATTATTCGAGCAACTTTTTATTTATGTAGTTTTACAGTTTCAACCTATTTCATTATTTAATAGAAGGTATTTTTCATTGGATACTTGTGTTATTCTTCATATATGTGTGTTTATTGTATTCAGTCTGTTAATCGGTTTGTTCTACTCCTCAATCCGGATCAACTTAGCTTCTAGGAGTCAAACTACTATCTCCTAGAGTTATGTATCTAGTTGTTTTCAAAGAGAGCAACACCTTATACAAAATTTACTAAATATAGGAAAGCATATTTGACAATCATAACCTATCTGAGATGTTATTTACAAACATAATCTTAAGAAAATTTCAACCATACGGTTGTGATGAATCATCATGTGTATCGTTGGATAACACTGTCACCGTTGCACAATAAATTTGTGTTTCTTCTACGCAAATGTTGGCTGTGAAATCTATGCAGCGATTTCGCACAACGGATCTTCATGTTGAGGTGGCTGGGGCAAATCCACTTGGAAGAAAAGGATGGTATCATTCATTTTATCCATAGCTTCCTTGTCCAAACTCACTTGCAATCATACGACCATGTTTTCCCTTCTTAATGACAAATTTTGTCTCTTCAAACTCCTTGCCTGTCTCAACAAAGCCACATTTCTTTTCAATTTTGACTGAGCATCAGAGAGGACTGAACATGCATCATCAATAGCTGGTCTGCATTCCTTCAAATGTTCCATGATTATTTCCTTTGATATCCTTTTTTCCTCCCTAAGCTTAATGATCTCATCTTGAGCCTCTCTTAGATGCTTTTTCAGCCAATTTATATCCTTTTCTTTTCCTGTTGGCGAGGTACGAAATCTTTGACATGTTTTACTCTATGATGCTTGTGCTTCATGAATTATTTCTGCTAGTTGCCTCTTCAATTTTTTATTCTCTTGATAGAATTGAACTATCACATGTTGAACTTCCTTTAATTGATGTTTCATTTCCTTAATATCTGGATCTTCCTACGTGGTTCCACTTTCTTTTCATCAATATCCACGGTTTCACATTCAATAAATTCTATCTAAATTGTGGATATGGGAAACCTCCTCAAAGCAGACCTGGTGTGTGGTTTAATGGAAGCTTGTGTCTCCTCAGTTTCATCAGTAAATCTTAATTTTCTTGTTTTCTTTGAAGCTGGATGACTGAGTGGTGAATTCTCAATTTCTTTTCCTTTCCCCTTTTCAGCAACACCTCATCCTCTTTCCTCTGAACTATGAAGTTATGATTTCTCAGCAGATGCGGGAATATATCCTTTAGGGTATCTGGGAATGTTTGCTGAAATAATGAACGAATTCAAGTCCATGTTTAAATTTACGAGCTCTTCAACAACCAACATCATAATCAAGGAAAAGTGGAATAGGTTGTTCTCTGGTTGGTTAACCTTGGCTTGGACACTGTCTACCATATTTCCAGGCTTTGACATAGAAAGAAAGGTAAGTTTAAAGGACTTCTCCATGTGAAATGCATTAGAAGCCTGATGTGGTACTGATGCACCTTGCCAAATCTTCCCCCACAGGTAAAGTACTTCCCGATTATCTTCAGAAGATTCTCAAAAGGTTCCAGAAGATACTCACTAGGAATGATAGCCCCAATCTTCTGATTATTATATCCAGGTTTGATGAAATCAATATAACATGAAGTATCTAAAGACATACCTTTAAACCATTTTTCTCCCTGCATAGGGATCTCTGTCGCAACTAATGTAGTTTCCTCTATCACTTGAAAAGTAATCCCTGCAATAGTTTCACTAACACAAGTAAAGTTGAGGGTGAATTGCTTAATTATTTGCACATTATATCCTTGAATCTTTTCAATAAAATGTATGCATCTGACTTATTCAAAGGACACTCTGATCATTGGGTTTGCATTTACTAACTTTAAATCCTATGGTTCAAACCTCAAGACTTTCCCGCTTCTTCCATTCTTTCTTTTACTATGAGGAGTTTCCAACATATTGATATATGTCAATTTCAAGTGTGTAGAAATAGATTGTAATATCCTCTCTCCACAACGAATGAGAATAATAACTTTTGCACGATGCACAGGAAAAGGTAGCAACAAGAAATTTTGTGCAGCAAGCAAATCAGTGGACGAAAATTCGGCGTAGTGGAAAACTTGGCTCAACAGAAAACTCGGCGTAGAAGTTAACAACAACAAAAAATCTTGGTGCAGCGGAAAACTCGGTGGAACAGTAAACAACGGAAAACTTTGGCGCAGTAATAAACGACAATGAAAAACTTCAGCGCAACGGAAATATCGACGCAGTGACAAACAATGACGGAAACTTGACGCAGGAGTAGATAATAATAATTTATCTCAGAAGAAAGAAGGCTAACTATGTGAAAAACAAACTTGTTTCAGAAGCAAATTTGCAATAGGCTCCAGGGAAAGCTCTTGAACAATGATTGAAATAAATGGAGGATACGTAGAAAAATCAGAATAGCAGATTTATGTAGCGACTGACAGCATATAGTATTTACGTAGAAAAGGGATTCAGAGCTTACTGGAAAAGCTATGAATGATGCACAAGTCTTGAAGGTGATGGAGACACATGAAGGGTGACCAATATTTATGCTTGAATGGATAAGGAATGAAATTATAAAAAGGGATGGAAAATCCATAGCGATGAGATGTTTTAAGGCAGGTTAAAGATTTGCGCAGCGAACTTTCACAACGGGTACTCCTTTGAAGTCTGCAATTGTAAAAATGATATGGAGTGCCAAGATTGTTCACTTTTTTGACTTCATGATTAAGTAATGATGACCCATAATATCTTTTGACATGACATTCGTCCTAACCACTTGATTCCACCTTGGTACATGACTTCCACTTTTCGACATGACTCAAGACTTAGGAAGACCTTTACAATTTAAACATGATGAACCTTACACCCTTTTACCAACTTATGGCCAAACCCCTTACTTGACATTTCAAACGATTCTTTATTTGGTCATTGACCTCATAAAATTTGACATACCAATTATGACTCATCTAGGAAAGTCTTGATTTTTTCCAAGATCAAGGCATGACTCTAAAATGCTTTTGGATAAACCTCTAACTCTAACTACAAAAATCATGGTGCTAACAGAACACACTCTTCTTATTCAACTCATGCTCCTGAACACTTCTATTCGCCACACCGTCCTCTGTGAGTCTACTTCTCAGTCTTTCCTTCCTAGGTTTTTGCTCTCCTCGAGTGCCTTCATATCCTATTTTTCGATGCCACTCTCTTAGTGTATAATGGTTAGCGCCCTCTCATATTTTGTCTGTTGTCTGGTGGTATTTTCCACCTTTGGTCTCTTCTTCCTCCTATCCTCTCGGTATTCTCGTTGCCTCCCTGCAGACACAAAATGTAGTCCGCAGTTCCTATTCTGAAGGGGCAATCTGTGATGTCCTCTTATTAGGTCATTCAATTGGCCATTGCCTCCTTCAAGAGACCAATCTGTCAACAACCATTAACTGCTTCAACCACTTCCCTGACCTTCCATAACTAGTCACTTGACTCCATTCAAAACGGGTACTTGAAGGTGCAAGTTCATGCTTAACAAGTATAAATAAGCCTGTTGAACAAGATTCACATTTTCTTCATAAAAACATCTCAGTTCCACTTCACCCAACCACTCAATCAATCCCTACTTCACCAATTCCCAGTTGTGTATCATGGCCAATACATTCAAGGTTGTTCCCTCTGAGTCATCGGTTTGGTTCTCTTTTATGAATCAAAACATGACTGCATGCTTCGTACTACATCACATGAAATCTTAAGCATAATTACAGTCTCAGGGGAAAACAAGGTGTTTTATTTAATTGATGTATGAGGCCATCTTCTTTGAATAAGGACCATTAGGTAGATTATGCATGGTACTCAATGCAAAAGTTTTTTCTTTATTAAATAACATGTGCTATGTGGTTGGTGCTCATTAATAAAGGGAACACGAGTGGTTAGGGTTTGTTAGTCAGAAACTATTCATAGCGTTTGAATGATATGTAAAATATATTTGAGTGATTTCATTGTATTAGAGCTCTTCTCACTTGGAGATTGCCCCTTGAGGAGATCTATGACCTTTGCTCTCTTTTTGAAATTTTTAATATAAGGGTTTATATTCTTGAAGAGATCCATGAACATTGCTCTCTTTTTGAAATTTTTAATATAAGGGTTTATATTCTGCAAGTTCAATAGTCTTGTTTCTCCTATTTTATTTTCTACAATTTATATTTCTTCTAATATTTCCTATAACTTATTGTTTCTATTATTAAGTGCTCTAGATCTTACAACCACTCTCTGGAAACATCTAATGCTCTTTACTATTGAGTACCAATGAATTCAAAGTGTTAGATTACTGGGATCCCAACCACCATGAATGCATACAACAAGAAGCATCCTCCTCTTCAATGCAAATAGCTTTGTCACATTGCCACCCCTAGGAAGCTCCATCACATCAACAACATCATGATTTGTAAACCCAATCAAAACTGAATAATATTTTTTCAATCTCTATTAGAGACATGCAAAAAAAAATGAAGACTAAGGACATACTGAACAATAAGATCGATTGCTCTAATCCACCACCTACTAGATATTTTGTTTCTTTGCATATAAATTGGGAGAAAGCATATCTATTGGGATGGGATATAAATTCGGAACAAGTAGAACTATTAGAATGGGAGGGTGCAAACACATAACTACTCGAAGTATGGTTACACTCAACTTTCTTCAAGGAGCCTCTGAAGGGGTCAATATTTACACCATTAAGAGACTTAGCAAGGCACCCAAGTATTTTTCAGCAGGTTGAATCCATTTATGCATTCAAAAATGAAATTTAAATCATAGAAGTGTTTCCAAGAAGTCAAAGTCAAGGTAGATCTTTTTAACCATGAAACACTCATTTTAGACTTAGGTAACCATAAAAGCACACATTTTAGAATTAGGTAAATCACATATTTTATGAGTAAAAAATAAGAGGAGCAATCACATCAACAACAAATTTGGAGTAAGGACCACGATGCTAGAATAGTCTGTCTTCCTTTTCATCATGTTTTGTTGGGTGTGGTTATGGTCGATTATCAAATAAAAAACACACCATCAAATCAAATTTCTAGCTGTAAGAGAGTTGTTGCGGTTATTCAGAAACATTTTTATTTTCCCAAAAACTTCGACATGACATCACCAAGTATATCAGATCTTGCACTTCCTGTGCCATTTCCATGTCATCCATCAAGGAGCAGGGCTTATATACCCCTCTTCCTATTCCCGAGAAGCCTTTGGAATCCATCTCAATGGATTACATGTCTAGTTTGTCATCCACCGAGAAAGGGAATGATTGTGTGTTTGTGGTCGTTGATCAGAAACATTTTTATTTTCCCAAACTTCGACATGACATCACCAAGTATATCAGATCTTGCACTTCCTGTGCCATTTCCAGGTCATCCATCAAGGAGCAGGGCTTATATACCCCTCTTCCTATTCCTGAGAAGCCTTTGGAATCCATCTCAATGGATTACATGTCTAGTTTGTCATCCACCGAGAAAGGGAATGATTGTGTGTTTGTGGTCGTTGATCGGTTTTTGAAGATGGCCATCCTCACAACCTGTAAGAAGAATTTCACAGCGACAGATACTGGCAAGCTCTTCTTCGAATGAGTGTGGGTTCACTTTGGGATACCACCGACCATCATCTTTGACCGAGACAATAGGTTCCTTAGCACCTTTTGGTCGAGTCTCTGGTCTTTGTTGCACACCAAGATCACCAAATCCACTGCTTTCCACCCCCAAACCGATGGCCAAATAGAGGTTGTCAATCAGATGATTGTGCACATCATGATCATGTACAATTATAAGAATCCACATACATAGGACGAGAGTCTCCCATACATCCAAGACAATTACAACAGGGCTCTCCATAGTTCCACCAGTCATATTCCATTTCAGGTGGGTCTGGGATTCCAACCCTTGGGACCCATTGATGTTGCACTCCCTCTTTCAACCGCACAGACAGACTCTTCCCCTGATCAGATTCATTGAGCGGATTCAGTACATCCGCTACCAGGTCCAGGAGATTTTGTAGAAATCCAATGCTAAGTACAAGAAGTGCCATCATCAACACAGGGTACCACACCAGTTGCAGGTTGGCGAAAAAGTATGGTTACATCTGTTGAAGGAGTGTCTCACCGGGCCCCATCAAAATATTTGCCCACTTCATTATGGGCCATACAGTATCCCAAAGGCTATGGGTAGAAATTCTTTTGAGCTCAACACTCCACCCTTCTTTGGTCTGCATCCATTATTCAATGTGGACCTCCTTCGACCATATTTTCCACCATTATTGGACACTTCTGAGATCGCAGAACAACTGAAACCAATAGAGATAAACCCTGACTACATGGAACAAGCATCCATTAATCAGATAGTGGACACATAGGTTAAGGGAACTTGCCAGCAACAGATCTAGCTTTATCAGGTTGTCAAGGCAGGGAAACTCCTACACCAAGGAAAGTGGCCCACTCGGGGCCAACTCTAGCAAATGTTTCCTCACCTGATGGGGGAACTCAACACAATGGATACCATTTCTTCCTAAAGAGGGAGGATTGATCCAGGTGGATATTGGTGGCCACCCATCTATTCCAACTGCCTCTTCGTGTCCATTTTTGTTCAACACACTCTTTTGTACTACTTTTTAATTGTGGTTTCTACACTTCTAGGGAGTTTGTAGCCCCACACATCCTCCAAGTGGATACGGGTGGCCTCTTTCCTAATCCAACTGGCTTATTTGGTATGTTTTCATGTCAGCACATCTTGTTGTACTTTTGGGGTCGTTTTGGGGCCCTAAACATTGTTTTTTTGGCTCACAAAAGTCAAATTGTAGACTGAGTCAGAGTTTGATGGCAGAATATGTAATTCTCTGAAATACCTTCCCAACGGGCTATCACATGCCTAAAAGGGAGGTTGTATGAAAAATGTACGGCACTAGGAAGTTGAGGTACTAAATTACACCAACTTACCCATAGAGACCACATGAATTTTGGCATTTCACCTTCTAGGGTTAGGTTTTTGGATGTCTACAGTTTTAACATTCATGAGTAATATCAAAAAGGCATATAGAGCCTCATTGTAATACATTCTTCTCAGACAGATGCAAGTAGCAGCCACATCTCTTCTCAAAGATAGCTACCACCATTCGAGCAACTTTTTATTTATGTAGTTTTATAGTTTCAACCTATTTCATTATTTAATAGAAGGTATTTTTCATTGGATACTTGTGTTATTCTTCATATATATGTGTTTATTGTATTCAGTCTGTTAATCGGTTTGTTCTGCTCCTAAATCTGGATCAACTTAGCTGCTAGGAGTCAAACTACTATCTCCTAAAGTTATGGATCTAGTTGTTTTCAAAGAGAACAACAACCTATACAAAATTTACTAAATATAGGAAAGCCTATTTGACAATCATAACCTATCCGAGATGTTTTTTACAAACATAATCTTAAGAAAATTTCAACCATACGGTTGTGATGAATCATCATGTGTATCGTTGGATAACACTGTCACCGTTGCACAATAAATTTGGGTTTCTTCTACGCAAATGTTGGTTGTGAAATCTGTGCAGCGATTTCGCATAGCGGATCTTCATGTTGAGGTGGCTGGGGCGAATCCACTTGGAAGAAAAGGATGGTATCATTCATTTTATCCATAGCTTCCTTGTCCAAACTCACTTGCAATCATACGACCATGTTTTCCCTTCTTAATGACAAATTTTGTCTCTTCAAACTCCTTGCCTGTCTCAACAAAGCCACATTTCTTTTCAATTTTGACTGAGCATCAGAGAGGACTGAACATGCATCATCAATAGCTGGTCTGCATTCCTTCAAATGTTCCATGATTATTTCCTTTGATATCCTTTTTTCCTCCCTAAGCTTAATGATCTCATCTTGAGCCTCTCTTAGATGCTTTTTCAGCCAATTTATATCCTTTTCTTTTCCTGTTGGCGAGGTACGAAATCTTTGACATGTTTTACTCTATGATGCTTGTGCTTCATGAATTATTTCTGCTAGTTGCCTCTTCAATTTTTTATTCTCTTGATAGAATTGAACTATCACATGTTGAACTTCCTTTAATTGATGTTTCATTTCCTTAATATCTGGATCTTCCTACGTGGTTCCACTTTCTTTTCATCAATATCCACGGTTTCACATTCAATAAATTCTATCTAAATTGTGGATATGGGAAACCTCCTCAAAGCAGACCTGGTGTGTGGTTTAATGGAAGCTTGTGTCTCCTCAGTTTCATCAGTAAATCTTAATTTTCTTGTTTTCTTTGAAGCTGGATGACTGAGTGGTGAATTCTCAATTTCTTTTCCTTTCCCCTTTTCAGCAACACCTCATCCTCTTTCCTCTGAACTATGAAGTTATGATTTCTCAGCAGATGCGGGAATATATCCTTTAGGGTATCTGGGAATGTTTGCTGAAATAATGAACGAATTCAAGTCCATGTTTAAATTTACGAGCTCTTCAACAACCAACATCATAATCAAGGAAAAGTGGAATAGGTTGTTCTCTGGTTGGTTAACCTTGGCTTGGACACTGTCTACCATATTTCCAGGCTTTGACATAGAAAGAAAGGTAAGTTTAAAGGACTTCTCCATGTGAAATGCATTAGAAGCCTGATGTGGTACTGATGCACCTTGCCAAATCTTCCCCCACAGGTAAAGTACTTCCCGATTATCTTCAGAAGATTCTCAAAAGGTTCCAGAAGATACTCACTAGGAATGATAGCCCCAATCTTCTGATTATTATATCCAGGTTTGATGAAATCAATATAACATGAAGTATCTAAAGACATACCTTTAAACCATTTTTCTCCCTGCATAGGGATCTCTGTCGCAACTAATGTAGTTTCCTCTATCACTTGAAAAGTAATCCCTGCAATAGTTTCACTAACACAAGTAAAGTTGAGGGTGAATTGCTTAATTATTTGCACATTATATCCTTGAATCTTTTCAATAAAATGTATGCATCTGACTTATTCAAAGGACACTCTGATCATTGGGTTTGCATTTACTAACTTTAAATCCTATGGTTCAAACCTCAAGACTTTCCCGCTTCTTCCATTCTTTCTTTTACTATGAGGAGTTTCCAACATATTGATATATGTCAATTTCAAGTGTGTAGAAATAGATTGTAATATCCTCTCTCCACAACGAATGAGAATAATAACTTTTGCACGATGCACAGGAAAAGGTAGCAACAAGAAATTTTGTGCAGCAAGCAAATCAGTGGACGAAAATTCGGCGTAGTGGAAAACTTGGCTCAACAGAAAACTCGGCGTAGAAGTTAACAACAACAAAAAATCTTGGTGCAGCGGAAAACTCGGTGGAACAGTAAACAACGGAAAACTTTGGCGCAGTAATAAACGACAATGAAAAACTTCAGCGCAACGGAAATATCGACGCAGTGACAAACAATGACGGAAACTTGACGCAGGAGTAGATAATAATAATTTATCTCAGAAGAAAGAAGGCTAACTATGTGAAAAACAAACTTGTTTCAGAAGCAAATTTGCAATAGGCTCCAGGGAAAGCTCTTGAACAATGATTGAAATAAATGGAGGATACGTAGAAAAATCAGAATAGCAGATTTATGTAGCGACTGACAGCATATAGTATTTACGTAGAAAAGGGATTCAGAGCTTACTGGAAAAGCTATGAATGATGCACAAGTCTTGAAGGTGATGGAGACACATGAAGGGTGACCAATATTTATGCTTGAATGGATAAGGAATGAAATTATAAAAAGGGATGGAAAATCCATAGCGATGAGATGTTTTAAGGCAGGTTAAAGATTTGCGCAGCGAACTTTCACAACGGGTACTCCTTTGAAGTCTGCAATTGTAAAAATGATATGGAGTGCCAAGATTGTTCACTTTTTTGACTTCATGATTAAGTAATGATGACCCATAATATCTTTTGACATGACATTCGTCCTAACCACTTGATTCCACCTTGGTACATGACTTCCACTTTTCGACATGACTCAAGACTTAGGAAGACCTTTACAATTTAAACATGATGAACCTTACACCCTTTTACCAACTTATGGCCAAACCCCTTACTTGACATTTCAAACGATTCTTTATTTGGTCATTGACCTCATAAAATTTGACATACCAATTATGACTCATCTAGGAAAGTCTTGATTTTTTCCAAGATCAAGGCATGACTCTAAAATGCTTTTGGATAAACCTCTAACTCTAACTACAAAAATCATGGTGCTAACAGAACACACTCTTCTTATTCAACTCATGCTCCTGAACACTTCTATTCGCCACACCGTCCTCTGTGAGTCTACTTCTCAGTCTTTCCTTCCTAGGTTTTTGCTCTCCTCGAGTGCCTTCATATCCTATTTTTCGATGCCACTCTCTTAGTGTATAATGGTTAGCGCCCTCTCATATTTTGTCTGTTGTCTGGTGGTATTTTCCACCTTTGGTCTCTTCTTCCTCCTATCCTCTCGGTATTCTCGTTGCCTCCCTGCAGACACAAAATGTAGTCCGCAGTTCCTATTCTGAAGGGGCAATCTGTGATGTCCTCTTATTAGGTCATTCAATTGGCCATTGCCTCCTTCAAGAGACCAATCTGTCAACAACCATTAACTGCTTCAACCACTTCCCTGACCTTCCATAACTAGTCACTTGACTCCATTCAAAACGGGTACTTGAAGGTGCAAGTTCATGCTTAACAAGTATAAATAAGCCTGTTGAACAAGATTCACATTTTCTTCATAAAAACATCTCAGTTCCACTTCACCCAACCACTCAATCAATCCCTACTTCACCAATTCCCAGTTGTGTATCATGGCCAATACATTCAAGGTTGTTCCCTCTGAGTCATCGGTTTGGTTCTCTTTTATGAATCAAAACATGACTGCATGCTTCGTACTACATCACATGAAATCTTAAGCATAATTACAGTCTCAGGGGAAAACAAGGTGTTTTATTTAATTGATGTATGAGGCCATCTTCTTTGAATAAGGACCATTAGGTAGATTATGCATGGTACTCAATGCAAAAGTTTTTTCTTTATTAAATAACATGTGCTATGTGGTTGGTGCTCATTAATAAAGGGAACACGAGTGGTTAGGGTTTGTTAGTCAGAAACTATTCATAGCGTTTGAATGATATGTAAAATATATTTGAGTGATTTCATTGTATTAGAGCTCTTCTCACTTGGAGATTGCCCCTTGAGGAGATCTATGACCTTTGCTCTCTTTTTGAAATTTTTAATATAAGGGTTTATATTCTTGAAGAGATCCATGAACATTGCTCTCTTTTTGAAATTTTTAATATAAGGGTTTATATTCTGCAAGTTCAATAGTCTTGTTTCTCCTATTTTATTTTCTACAATTTATATTTCTTCTAATATTTCCTATAACTTATTGTTTCTATTATTAAGTGCTCTAGATCTTACAACCACTCTCTGGAAACATCTAATGCTCTTTACTATTGAGTACCAATGAATTCAAAGTGTTAGATTACTGGGATCCCAACCACCATGAATGCATACAACAAGAAGCATCCTCCTCTTCAATGCAAATAGCTTTGTCACATTGCCACCCCTAGGAAGCTCCATCACATCAACAACATCATGATTTGTAAACCCAATCAAAACTGAATAATATTTTTTCAATCTCTATTAGAGACATGCAAAAAAAAATGAAGACTAAGGACATACTGAACAATAAGATCGATTGCTCTAATCCACCACCTACTAGATATTTTGTTTCTTTGCATATAAATTGGGAGAAAGCATATCTATTGGGATGGGATATAAATTCGGAACAAGTAGAACTATTAGAATGGGAGGGTGCAAACACATAACTACTCGAAGTATGGTTACACTCAACTTTCTTCAAGGAGCCTCTGAAGGGGTCAATATTTA
>ML785639.1:474539-486927 GCA_009831015.1 Picea engelmannii | reverse complement strand
GAACCAACCCCAATGACTAACGCTAATAAATCCAGATCCTCAATTTTATCCCAGAGCTGTAAGGCAGTTATGATGAGCTTGGCTTTTGAATCTTCGACTTGTTTAGCTACCATAGTGTTGCTTCTATGAAACCAAATAAAACCACCATGTCAAAATTTGAGATAAAAATAATTCATATTTAAAAATATTAATATTATTTTTAAAGTATTTTCATGTAAAATCCATTCTTGTGTGTATTATATATTTTTAGAAGAAAATATATTTTTGAAACTAATTGTTTATTGATGATGATGATGATTAACGTCCACTAAGACCTAATTGGTCTATCGGATTTTAAGAGGGTAAGTGATTACTTGTGATTCTTTAGAATTTTGTTTCTGTGCTTGAAAAACATTAAGAGAAGCTTTCCAAGATCACCATACTTTTGTTGAGTTAAGAGGTTAGGAAGGTTAGTAGTGTGATCAATATTTTGAAAATGAGATTTAATATGGGTATAGGCTGAACAATCTAAGAGAAAGTGCTTTTCATCTTCAACCTTCTTAATGTCACAAAGGTGACACTTTTTTTAAAGATTCAATATGTTTTATGCATTTCATTTTGATACTTCAATAAAATGAAAACTTATAGATTTTTAAATGTATTGTAATGTTCTTCTTCTTGATTGAAATAAAAATGATTGTAATGTTCCTCTTGATTGAAATAAAAATGTACATGTATATTAAAATAAAAAGTATATGTATATTAAAATAAAAATGTCCATGTAATCATGTAATTAAGAGTAAATTTTAAATGTATTTGTAACTATTAAATTAAATGTAATATTTAAATTAAATTAAAAGATATGGATAATGAAATTAAACTTAAGCAATATCAGAAAACACTTATTTTTTGATAAATTACCAATTGGGTGTGTATTGTGGGGCATTAGTTCTAATTATAAGTTATTTGTTTCATTTCTCTTAATAGTAAACGACCTCCAAGATAGGGTTATAAGTGCACAAGAAGGTCTCTTCTTTCATTACTAGCCAATGTTTTTTCACTAGCCCAATATCTAGATTTCTAACTCTCATAATAATTCCAATCTACCAACTCTTTTTCCCCTTAACTTACACAACCTAAGGAATGAGATTCCCTTCTTTTCCATGCATTCCCTTAGACTATCACACTTCCATCTAAAGTTTGAACACAAGGTCCACCAAAAAATCTCTGTGTTGGGGACTCTAAGAATTCTCAATTGTACCAACAGTAATCACAACATCTTCTAAAGTTCTTGAGCAATTTCCTCATCAAAAAGTATCTCTTACAAGTATACATCCTCATTCTTTGCATAACCAATCCTTCTCCATGGTTGGTGTATTTTCATGGTCTCCTCTTCCTATACAAAAGTTTGCTTCTAAAAAGCTACCCTTGACACCCACGAATTTTAGTTTCTCGCATGTAAGTTTTACTCTCACTTTTTCCAAAAAGTACTTGTACTAGGCACTTGCTTTCATAAATTTTTGAGATAACTTTTTTCAACAATCTATGTATTCAATAGTTTTTTTTTTATGATTCTAAGGAGATGAACACTATAATAAAAGTCTCATAGATTATTGGGAATATGGAATCCCTTGGACCATTTGTGGAATCATACCCCTATCGTTACCTTCTATGGTAGTCACTTATGTATTTTTATTAATAATTTTGAAAAATTAAAAATATATATATATATATATATTAAAATAAAATCATTTAATTATTAATAGTAATTTAATATTTTGATAATGTAATTTTATTTTTTTTAAATTATAAATCTTACATTTATAACTAAATAAGAAGTAATAATGTTAAAGTGTTTATTATTGGATGAAGTTAGAGATTTAATAATTAGTTCATAAATTTAATAATAAATGATTTTTAAAAATCATCAATTTTAATATAAGATTAATTTAATAGTTTTATTTAAAAATATATTAATGTTTTTTTAATTAGGATGAAATATTTTTTTTTTTATCATAATTATGAAAAATTAAAATATCTTGTATTTTGAAAAACATCTTATAAAATTTAGTCAACATTTCAAGAAAGTGCAACAACCTCTAATTTTTACATTGTTTCATTAAAAAAAAGAGAATAATTATATAGATATATGCTCTATATTATATAGAGGGCGTGCTAAAATGAGGATGGGAATGGGGATTTGAATAGAATGAACCAAGTATTATTAATAAAAAGGAATATTATTAATCAAGAGTAAGTATGCCAGATACAATTTCTTTTTCAAGTTTTGTGTGGAAAGATGGAGTTTGGATTGGAAACATACATCGAAGAGAATTCATATTTCTTCACATTATGAATTTCTCTACATAAGCCATGGAAAGTAGAGTGATATAAAAGAAGATTACAGCATGGCAATAAGAGGAAACCATTTCAAAACACACTATTATTTATAGCACTTACAAGACCCGCTTCAAAGAAAGTGAGACTTATAGGGAATACCTTTGAGACCCATCAAAAGAAAGGAAACTTAATTAGGAATCAAAGAACCCATAGCACCAATCTATCACAATTTGGAAAAGATTTTATAGTTCTTTGTAATTTTGGTACCAAATGACTCAAGATAAGGGATATATTCTCTATAATACAATTATGTAGATTTCACAATATGCTTAGAAATATCATACTAATTTAGGAATACGATTTTAACATAGATTGGATGTATTTCCAAATCTTTAGATCCCAAAAATAAAACCCAAACCCAAATTCTAAGAGTACACAATTGGTTAAAGTTCTATCATCATTGTAATTAAATTTCCATTATCTTACATATATGTTTAATAAGTTTGTATGAAACCTTAATTCTTATTTTCATAGCTGAGTATGTAAGCATTGCTAAGGAGATGGATGGAATTTTGGCCTTGGTTTTGGGTGAACCTTGGTGTTAATTCAATGCTTTGTCATTATTATGTTTGTCACCCAATATGTCTATATCATGGAGGCCTTGATATTGATGCACTTATGGTTGGATATAAGCCCGAAACTAAATATTTTCTTAAGGGTGATTTTGGATTTTGAAATATCAAATCTAATAATGGATTATAGTAATAGATAACACAATACATACTCGTGTATTTTAAGGAAAATTGCTACCAAATTGAAGGGATTCATTTCTTTTTCATTGTAGATATTGTGTTTCTATTATGACAAAATTCAAGATCTTATCCATAATAGGTATTGCGATTCATCTCTAGTGAAATTGTTAATAACCTAAGGATATTAAATTCAACATTGGGATCTTGGAATTCAATACAAAATATAAGTCATTTAAATCATTTTAAGCATATATTGTGTTTAAAGGCTTTCATTCATTTAAATTGCATTTGAACTCCTTCAATTCATTATTTTTTTTTTCTTATTTTTTTGTTGAATCACATACATAACTCACTTAATGAAGTAGCATGAATATTATATATCATTTTAGAATATCGCACTATTATCTCACATTTGTAAGACTGCTTAATTTTTTTTCTATTTTTTTTTGTTGAATCACATACATAACTCACTTAATGAAGTAGCATGAATATCATATATCATTTTAGAATATCGCACTATTATCTCACATTTGTAAGAATGCTTAATTGTTGTAGGATGTGATCAAATCAACTTAGCCATAAAAATGCTTAATTGTTTGTAGGGGGAGATCAAATCAACTTCGCCATAAGTATTAATGTGTTTCAACTATACTATTGAATAACTATATTTCCTAAAAACGTTATGCCTTTGATCCAGATTATTTTCAGCACGAAATGAGATTAGAGATATAATAAAGAAATGCAGAGAGATATCGTGTATATCCAATAATATAACAAAAATATATCAGAGATGCAACCATAAACAAAGAGATACAGTAATACACGATTTCTATTAATGAAAGAAATGAACAGAGACTGTAAAAAACACAGAGTGAAAGACTCGCTAGAATGGTGTCAGCTAATCTCTGAGAAGAGATGTGACGGCTACTCGCATTCCCAAGAAGATGATTACAATGAGGTTCTGAAGGACTTTTTACAATAAACGGGAATGCCAAAAGTCATAGACATCCAAAAACGTAACCCTAGGAGATGAAGCACCAAAAGTCATGTGGGCCCCATTTGGGTAAGTTAGTACATCAACTTCTCGGGGTCGTAACTTTTGCATACGATCTTCGTTTTAGGTGTATGATAGCTCATTGGAAAGGTATCGTCGAGGAGATTCATTTTGGAGGCTCAATCATGCCTTTGAATATCATTTAGAACCTCAATCTATAAAATCCTTCATTTAGGCCCTCAAAATTGCCCCGGAAGTTAAAACCTGCTAAAAATAGTAAATTGCCAAAATTGCCAGAAAACTATTTTGAGCCGTTTGGAAAAGTTGGGTGGCCACTGATATCCACCTAGATCAATCCTCCCTCCTTAGGAAGAAATGGTATCCATTGCGTTGAGTTCCCGGGGGAGAGGGAAAAGCGTTTGTTGAATCTGCATCTTGGTGAGTTGTTTGTCTTGTTGGAGACGTCGCATTGCTCAGTTTGTGGAAGTCTATCACGGACCTGTTGAGGTTGAGGCTACTCAAAAAATCAAGATACATGAGAGGACGGTGTGCAGAAAGAATCTTTGCACTTTGTTGCAACCTTGTCGACCTGTTTCTGTTGGATAGAAGGTGCTTGGGGCAAGGATGTAGTACTGGTTGCAGTGTCCTTTTGTTCACCTTTTGAATAGATTGTGAAGAAGCTGAATTTTGCAGTATGAGATACTACCTTGTGACACTTTTTAGGTGGAACAGTAGTCAGTACTACCTCTAGTATTCTGTAGAGATGACCCCCCAAAGTAGCAATGACACTACGGGGTCGAGACTCATAAACAACATGGCATCTCCACATATATGATTGGCCCAAGAGCACATCACAGACATCCAGTGGGGCAACATCACATAATACCTCATCCTTGAAGGGTTGGATGCCGTATGATAATCGACACTGTTGGCTGACATAGAGATCTCGTCCTTGCTGAAGCCACCCAATGTTGTATGGCTGCGGGTGTGGTGTTGTTGACAATCCCAACTATTTGATGATCTTTTCCGAGATGAGGTTCTTTTGGCTTCTACTATCAACAATAAAATGCAGCAGGGTCCCCTTCACCCACATCTGTGAATGAAAAAGGCACTCCCCCTCTTCAGTATCTGTTGGTTCTTCTAGTTGAATTGTTGCGATAGCGACAATAGTAGTGGGGTTCGTGTCAATGATCTGTCCTTTACCATTATTTTCAGAATCAGATTCTGAATCAGGGTTTGGCTCTTTGTCTTTGATCTTGGCCACTAATGACTATTTTGAGAAACATTCATCGGTGTTGTGCTAGGGGCTTTTGTGGAACTCGCACCATTTTTTGGTGTCCTTCTTTGTCTTCCCATGACCCTTCTTTTCCCGTGTCTTGGACTGGTTTTTGGGAAACTATTTGTTAGGGTTGTCTTTGTCATACTTTGGTTGTTGCAGATTTGCAGACCTGAACTCCCGTTTGTTCTGGTGCTTAAATTTATGCTCAATTTTAACAACATATCGATAAGCAGCACCGAGTGATGAGATGTCTAGAAAATCCATTTTATTCTAGATGTATCTGTGTAGAGCCCCACGGTATTTCAGAACCAAATGTCGCTCGAAGTCTTTGATACCCATCTTGGTGCGCAAGGTATGGAAGGTATTGGTGAACTATGGAACTTCTTGGCCCCTCTCTTGCCACAGTGTGGTCCATCTCATGTACTGGTCCTCATAGTTTCCAACAGGGTAATACTATTCCTTTACCGCATCCACAAAAAAATCCCAAGTGGGATTGGCCCCATATATTCCAGACTCCTCTATGGAACTTTTCTCCGAGTAAGTTTCCCACCAATGTTTGACATGAGAGAGATATTTAAGGAGTGTGAAGGTGATCTTTTCTTTGTTGGAAAAATTGTGAATAGAGAAATAACCTTCTAGCAGAGTTAACCATTTTTCTAGGGCTTCTGCATCTATCTGTCCTTCAAATACAGGAATATCAAATTTAACTTGTATCTTGAAAGGTGAGGTGCCTCCAAAGTGGTCACTTGATGAAGATGTGCCTGATGCTATCGGCAGGCATTGAAGGATGTGGGCAAAACTCTCCATCATTTCGTCCCTCTGTCGTGTGAGAGCTTGCTCAAGCAATAGATTGATAGGATTGTATGTTCCGTCATTTTTCTTTTCTTCTGCCATTGAGGGTTTCTTGGGTGTGCGAGAGTGATTGTCTTCAAGAGAGACAATCTCGAGACCCAACTTGCTATACTCATACCTTGTCAGGGAAATGCACTGAATAAACGATCAAGAGCAGCCTGCTCTGATACCACTGATCCAGATTATTTTCGGCATGAAATGAGATCGGAGATATAATAAAGAAATGCACAGAGATATCGCGTATATCCAATAATATAATAGAAATATATTAGAGATGCAACCATAAACACAAAGATGCAGTAATACACAATTTCTATTAATGAAAGAAATGTACAGAGACTGTAAAAAATACAGAGTGAAAGACTCACTAGAATGGTGGCAGCTTATCTCTGAGAAGAGATGTGACGACTACTCGCATTCGGAAGAAGATTATTACAATGAGGCTCTCAAGGCATTTTTACAATAAACGGGAATGCCAAAAGTCATAGACATATAAAAACTTAACCCTAGGAGATGAAGCGCCAAAAGTAATGTGGGCCCCATTTGGGTAAGTTAGTACATCAACTTCCCGAGGTTGTAACTTTTTCATACGATCTTCGTTTTAGGCGTATGATAGCTCGTTGGAAAGGTATTGTCAAGGATATTTATTTTGGGGGATAAATTATTTCTTCGGCTATCATTGAGAACATCGATCTCAAAAAACCTTCATTTAGGCCCAAAAAATGGCCCCAGAAGTTAAAACTTGCTAAAAATAGTAAATTGCCAAAATTGCTAGAAAATTGTCTTGAGCCATTTGGAAAAGGTGGGTGGCCACCAATATCCACCTGGATCAACCTTTCACTATAAATATGACAAATTTTAAGGATTCTCCTTCTACCAATATTTTTTCTTTAAAGTAATTGATGGAATATGATATACACCACTTCACCTGAGTAGGAAATCATTCAACGAGTCGTTTGGAGTCATCGAATTGATGATAGTTGTAGTGCTACTAATTTGGCTAACAAGAAAAACCGACTTATTTATTGTTAATCCTTGTTGATTTCCATAACATATGGCTGCATGGAAGTGCTTCCAAGAAAATAATGTCAACCAAAATTAGTAGACATAATTTTGTTTCTTAAATCCATGGTGGGAACATTCAAATAATACCTAATTAATATGCTATACTAGTGCTCAAGCCATAACTCGATGTGACCATTCCCATCAAATACAAGTAGCCAATAATATTGCAAGTGGAAAATGGAATTTATATCGTGATTACTTATATTCAGCATAGGGTGACACAAGTGGCCAACAGGATGGCAAGTGGGAAATTGGAATTTATATCGTGATTACTTATATTCAGCATAGGGTGACACATTTCGATATTAATATTAGAATGGAGGAGAGGGTATTAATATTAGTTTTGCAACTAACCTTCCTATTTCTAAGAAACTAGTGTTGTCTTAGTGTGTCATCCTCGGTTATATTTTTATTACTCATATAGGAATATCATTTAATTGAGATCTATTATGTTTTTCTATGGTAGTGGTTCACATGTTGTATTTTTCATTAAGATTTGAGATTAAGATTAGATAGGATGGAAATGTACCCAAATGTGGTAAGTGGACAACATGCATAGAGCTATTACAACAAGTGTTGCATGGCAGTGTAGTCCTTGTCAGGTTGGAATGGGAATAAATGTACAGGTATGGGGGAATAAGCAACGGAGACAAATGGAAACTGTAGTGAATACGTCACAAGAAACATGAAGTACAGTGGTATCCATGCAGATAATGACACGTGGCTCATAGAGCAATTCTGGCACTAAAACCATTTAGTTTTTGAAAGTATTTTCATTCTAATTATACAGCGTTTTGCATAATCCATCTAGCTTTTATTTTCTTAATAAGATTCTGTAATTTTTCCTATTACTAGTAGCACATTAGACAGATTCGAAGGAGCACAGATATCCCCATCATGTGTAACTAGATATATTGTTGGAGTCTAAATTGCCATGTTCAAAATTTCCGTTCCTACCTTGTATGTTTTATATCTTTAATGTATTTATGAAATTCATTCATAATGATCTCTGTATTTATGAATCACACACATTAAACATTCAAATTAATTAAACACAATTTTTTGTCATCCAGCATAGTTGAAGATAAAAAAAAATTGAGCACATAAAAATAAAAGAAGATTGCCAACATGGATAAAGAGAACAAATTTTGTATTCTGAAAACAGGGTTACAATGCACCGTCGAGATTGTTCCCGAAGTAGTTTTATTTGAAATTTATCAAAAAATTACATATTCCTGGCAATTTAAATGCGTTTGTCACATACACTGGGATTGGGGCTCCTGTGGACCATAAAAGAAATAAGTACAAGAAATAGGACTGTAAAAAGAAGAAGTGGGCAATGGTAGAGAGAAAGACCTAAAAATAAGAAATTAGAAGTCATTAGTCTTTGGTTAGACATTTCTATTTAAAGAGGTGGAATAATTGGATTGATAAACAAAGCAATATGTGATCAGTATAGACTTAATATGATGGTATCTATCTCCTCCTTTGCTATTTTCTTGTTGATGCCTTTTTATTACTCTTGTCGATGGCTACTGGAATCATTCCAACTGCTTGTTGTCCTTCGTCGGTGAGCTCGTCGATTTCCCTTTGGATCCATTCTTCAATGTAGCTTCTCATGGGGTCCACATAGATCTCATCCCATATTTTTATGTTGAAAATCTCTTTTTCTAATTCCCTTAGATCGATAGAAAAATTATGCAGAGCCTATTGAATGTCTTCATTTCATACCAAACAGTCCACTAACCAATTGTCCACGTCATCTTCACCATATTCAAGGATGCTGTAAATATTTTCTAAAGACACCCCCTTAAAAATATCAACTTGTTCATCGAAGGTTTGCTTGGCTAAGGAAAAGGAGTTGACGATTAAGTTGGGGTCTTGGACCTCGTTGGTACTTCTGGCTAAGTCTATTTTGGTCAACTTTCTAAATAATTATTATTTCTTTGATATGGCTTATTGACATGATTGGACAATGAGATGTAGGTTCTTATATTTCTCTTTCAAACATGCATTTAATTGTTTGATCCAGTTTGGGCAGGGCATGTCTTCTTGTATTCTTCTCATATATGTCATATTGTCGACGTGGATACCAAAAGGGAGGACTGTCTCTAGATAGAAACGTTCTTCATTTTTTAAATCCATCTGCAAATGTGGATGCAAAGCATGTTCCCTAATTCCAAGGGAAGCCATAGTTTGTGATGTTTCCCAGGCCTGGGTAATTAGCTCCATTTTTTTCTTTATATTCTTCTCCACATAGGCTCTACATGATGCAAGGAGGTTGGAGGATCCTTTTAACTTGGTTGCAGGGGTGGCATGCATGGTTATTTCTAAAGGACTGGAAAGCAATGGGATAGGAATCAAATATTTCTCCAATTCCTTGAGTCGGTCCTTCAGTCTAGAATTCTCTACCTCAATGCCTCCAATGGAATCATCAAGAGAATCTTCAGTTGCTCGGTGAAGTCGAGAGATTTGGGATGGTTGCATGTTCCTAAGGTTAATCTTTGAATGATATTTCCCTTTCTTATTTCTTATATCTCTCTTTTCAATAATTAAATTTTTAGATTCGCTGTCAAAAACAATGCTCTAGAATATGAAGGATTCATCTTCGTAAAAAAATTTGGTCTCAACTATTTCCATTTGGAGACTATGGTGGATACCGTCCCCAGGATGATCAACATTGTGAAATAGGTTATCCATATTAGTCTCAAGTTCCATGCATTCACTTTCAATTTCGATCTCTTTCGCTTGCCCTACAACATATTTTATCTTCTTCCTCATGGGAAGCTTGTGAGAACTATCAATTTTATTGCGAGGAGGGTTTTTATCTCCTCCTCTGTTTGAAGAATTATGGGTTTCTTTCTTACTAGGGTAGGTCATTGGAGTGATGCTCCGGGATGTCGTACTCTTAGGAGTGGTAGCCAAGGATTGAACACTCTTATCACTGAAGTGTTTTTCCTGTTGTTTGTACAATTCAATGGTGCTTTGTAATGTCTCTAGGTCACCAATGTCAGGTGCAGGAGTGTTGTCGTCATTGTCTCTTTATTCATTCAGGCGTGTCTAGATAAAATAATTGTTGAAGCCAAATTCTATTAAATGTTCCAAAAAAATATCATTGGGGTCGAACCCTCTTAGCCTTACAACATAACTTAAGTTCAAGTTGTTGAAATGGCCTGCAAATTCTTCAATATTGTTGACGTTCCTGAACACGAAGTCCCTAACTTTCCAAGGCAGAGGAATGAACTACTTTTTTATCTTCTCATGGAAGAAATGCAACTAGTAGTTGTATTGCCTTGTTATTTCTGTAACAAACATTATGTCTGTAATGTGACATGGAAGGAAAGTAGGATTTTCCTTGGAGACAAAAATTATTATCACACTGTAATTCTCCATTTGTTCAAGTGTCTCCTTCCTATCCAAAAACTTGGTTTCCTAGTCAGACATGCAGGGAGAATCCATTCCTAACAATAAATATTTGAAAACTAAGACAAAGTTATTAAAAACCTCATAAAAACAATGGGAGGCCTTATGTCTCCACAAGGCCTGGTACCAGAAGGTTACTGGGTCGAATTACAGTTTACCCTCTTGGACACAAATCGTTTTGGAAACGGAAAACAATGTACTATCGTAAAAACCAAGTAAGATGAAATATAAAATTTCTTCTCCTCTTTGAATCGTGACAATTTGGAATGTGTTTCAATGGAAATTATCTTCCCCCAATAAAAAATGGATTGTTCCTTGACTGTGAAATACAAAATATAAAGAGTCACGTGGGAAATACTTGTTGTGGATTCATGTCTCGTTATTCTTGTAAACAACCAAGAAATTTCCCGTAATGGATTTCTAAATGAGATAACCTGCAACCATGTGATATCTTCACGAAATGTCATTGGGTCTTCCAGGAACTCGAGAAAGAGGTCCAACCCATTATGATGGTTTTGTAGGAAATGCTTGCAGTCTTCTCCTCTCAAGGTCAATGTTGGCACCGACAATATTAACATATTGTGGAAGACCTAAGATGAAAAAGAAACAGGATAGTGTTCCTGTAGTGGAATATGTTGGTTGTGGAGTCTGATTATCTTCCTGACTAAGAGGTCTTTTACTTTCAACCATATTTATAGCCCATGAAGTATTTACACCCTAGAAGTATGTACACTCTTCCAAGAGGGGGAGTGCAGAGGGGGGGTGCCCCCTCTGCGAGGTCCGGGAGGGCTATCCCCCTGGCTAGGGGGTCTGGGGGCAAGAGGGTCCCCGACTGGGGTTCAGGGGCAGTGTCCCCCGATGGGGGTTCAAGGGCAAAGATCTCAAAAGAAAAATTTCCTTGTAAATGTATATTGTAATTTCATTGTAAATATGGATCGTTCATTATAAGGTCGCAGATCTAACGATAGAGATTATGTTAGGGTTTTTTTCCCTAGAAGGCAACCCTCTTTTATGAGGGAAATGTATTGCGGCTATGGTTGATGGCGAATATTGTATTATGAGATAGGAGACTGTGAGAGAAAGAATAGAAAGTTACAGCGGGTTTGTTGTAGGTTGTATCCCTTCATATGATGGATAATAATAAAGGAAGGACCTGACAATTTCTCTAGTGGACATAGCCCACACTGGGTGAACCACGTAAATCTGTGTCTCTATTGTATTGTGTATCTTTTGTGTTTTGTTTCCACAGTTGTTTTATTTTATTGCTCCAGGGTCCTGTTTTTCTAACAACTGGTATTAGAGCGAAAGGTAACTCGTAGGAAAAGAGGGTTCCTAGTTTGAGTGGGAGCAATGTCGGAAGATGGAAAGTTTAGAGTTGAGAAATTTAATGGCCAAAACTAAAAGTTATGGAAGATGCAGATGGAATACTATTTATATTAGAAGGATCTATTCCTACCATTGGGCAAAATAACAAAGAAGCCGGTGGTTATGAAGGATGAAGAATGGGAGATTCTTGACAGAAAGGCTCTAGGAACGATACGACTAAGCCTGGCAGCATCGGTGGCTTTCAATATTTCCAAAGAAAAGACAATGAAGGGTTTGATGGATGCATTGGCCAAATTGTATGAAAAACCCTTGGCGTCCAATAAGGTATTTCTAATGAAGAGATTATTTAATATGAATATGTCGGAAGGTGGGTCTGTT
>ML785639.1:446894-473304 GCA_009831015.1 Picea engelmannii | reverse complement strand
ACAAAATCATTAGGAGTAGAGATGTCATATTCAATGAGAAGGTCATGTACAAATATTAGTTGCAGGGAAAGAAACAGGAAAAAGAAAAACAAGAATACACAGTGCTTGATGAGATCACTGAAAAAGAAATTCCAAAGGAACCAAAAAATCAAAATGCACAACAACAGGAGAAGCAGGTACCTCAAACACCTGCAAGTGTTGTTAGAAAATCTACCAAGTTAAGTATACCCCTGAATGATACTCTCCTTCATTGTATTATTTATTGTTGACTGATTCTGGTGAACTAGAATGTTATGAAGAGGCAATGCAGGTAGACACCAAAAGGAAGTGGGATCAAGGCATGAAATAGGAAATGGATTCCTTTGTAAATAACCATACTTGGGACTTGGTTCAGTTGCCTGCAGGAAAAAGACAATTGCAGAATAAATGGGTTTACAAGTTGAAGGAAGAATATGGAGGAGAAAAGTGATACAAGGCTAGACTTGTTGTAAAGGGGTTTGCACAAAAGAAAGGTATAGATTTTGATGAAATATTTTCTCCTATTTTTAAAATGACTTCAATTAGAACTATTTTAAGTCTTGTGGCAGTAGAAGATTTGCATCTTGAACAGTTAGATGTAAAAACAACTTTTCTCCATGGGGATTTGGAGGAAGAGATTTATATGCAGTAGTCACAGGGGTATGAGCTCAAAGGGAAGTAGAATTTGGTATGCAGGTTGAAGAAGAGATTATATGACCTAAAGAAAGCTCCAAGGCAGTGGTATCTGAAGTTTGATAGGTTTATGATAGAACAGGGTTATAGTAGATGTCATTATGATCACTGTGTTTATTTTAGAAGGCTAGAAAATGGAAGCTTTATTATCTTACTATTGTATGTAGATGACATGCTTGTTGCAGGGTCTAATATGCAGGGCATAAATGTGCTCAAAAATAAATTAGCCAATTCATTTGTGATGAAGGATTTGGGTGCTGCAAAGAAAATCCTTGGTATGAGAATAACAAGAGACAGGAAAAATCGTAAACTAACATTATCTCAGGGTGAGTACACAGAGAAGGTGTTGGAGAGGTTTAGAATGCAAAATGCAAAACCAATTAGTACACCTTTGGCTAGCCATTTCAAATTAACTAAGGAAATGTGTCCCAAGACAGAGGAGGAGATAGAATACATGTCCAGGGTCCCATATTCATTAGCAGTTGGCAGCTTGATGTATGCAATGGTTTGAAAAAGACCAGATATTGCACATGCAGTGGGAGTTGTGAGCAGATATATGAACAGTCCAGGTAAAGAACATTGGGAGGCATCAAAATGGATTCTTGATACTTGAGAGGTACTACTAATCATGAATTATGTTTTGGAGGTTCAGAAATTGTTCTACAAGGATATGTTGATTCAGATATGGCAGGTGATAAAGATAACAGGAGGAGTACCATAGGGTATGTGTTTACTATAGGTGGAACAATAGTAATTTGGATTTCAAAACTGCAAAAGGTTGTTGCACTTTCAACAACAGAGGAAGAGTATGTTGCTACTACAGAGGCCAGTAAAGACATGATTTGGTTACAGAGGTTTATGGAGGAATTGGGAAAGCAAGAGAATAGCAGGTTGTACTGTGACAGTGAGAGTGCCATTCATCTTACAAAGAACTCAACCTTCCATTTGAAGAATAAGAATATACGGTTGAGGTACCACTTCATACGATCCACCTTGGAAGATGGACATTTGAAGTTGGAAAAGATACACACTAGCCAAAATCATGTAGACATGTTAACAAAGGGAGTAACTAGGGAGAAACTGAGTTCCTGCTCAGTTTCAATTGGTATTCAAGAATCAAGATGAAGATGAGAAATCTTATAGGTCCAATAAGGTTCAAAGTCCAACATATACAACAACGATGGAGTTATTGAGATCAGTCTCCAAGTGGGAGATTGTTGGTTGTGGATTATGATTATCTTCTTGATTAAAGGATCTTTTACTTTCAGCTGTATTTTTACACCATGAATTATTTACACCCTAAAAGTATGTACACTCTTCCACGTGGGGGAGTGCAGAGGGGGCGTACCCCCTCTACGGGGTTCAGGGGAGATATCCCCCCGGCTAGGGGGTCTGGGGGCAAGCGGGCCCCTAGCGAGGGTTCGAGGGCAGCATCCCCCGATGGGGGTTTTGGGGCGAAGCCCTCAAAGGAAAAATTGTCTTGTAAATGTATATTGTAATTTCATTGTAAATCTGGACCGTTCATTATAAGGTCACAGATCTAATGATATAGATTATGTTAGGGTTTTTTTCCCTAGAAGGAAACACTCTTTTATGAGGGAAATGTATTGCGACTATGGTTGATGGAGAATATTGTATTCTGAGATAAGAGACTGTGAGAGAAAGAAGAGGAAGTTACAGTGGGTTTGTTGTAGGTTGTATCCCTTCATATGCTGGATAATAATAAAGGAAGGACCTGGCAATTTCTCTGGTGGGCGTAGCCCACACTAGGTGAACCACGTAAATATGTGTCTCTATTGTATTATGTATATTTTGTGTTTTGTTTCCGCATTTGTTTTATTTTATTGCTCCACGGTCCTATTTTTCTAACAGAAGAATTCTTTGGCATGAAATATATCTCTCGACGCACCAAGAGACCACCTCTTTACAATAAAAAAATTCAGGGACACAGCCTGCAAGAGCAATTCCATAGGTCTAAATTACTTTGTTCTGGGCCGAAAGGGATGAGTAGTAAGAGTATTCCCTACACCACTAGAAGTTCTGGTCCTCACAACCAAAGGTGTTCATTGTATCTCCATAGATCTTTTGTTGAGCTCGTACCATAATTTTACGAGAATGCATGTTTTCTCTAGACGATGTTTGAAATGAACATTTGGAGGGAATAATATAACCCTCTGCAAATCTTGCTCCAATGTGTGTGAATGGCAAATCTCCTCAAGCCTTTTTCTCATTAATGACAATTTCTACAGTTGTTGCACGATGAGTTGTTAGCATTAAAGCTTAGTAATTGCATACTTAGAAGTGTGAAGGTGGCGGGTACGACGAAGAGAAATCAAGGATTGGAGATTTTGTGAACCCACCAACCCAATGAACCGCGAAAGAGATTCCATGATGTTTGAAATGAAGACTCGGAAGGGATAATATAACCCTCAACAAATATTGGTTTAATGCACATTAAAGGGAGATATCCTCAAGCCTTTAGATCATTAATGACAATATTATGGTTCATGCATGATGAGTTGTTAGCATTAAATCTTACTAATTGCATATTTAGAAACAACTGTGAAGGTGGCGAGGATGGGGAAGAGAAATCAAGAAATGGCTAAGTATGGAAAGTTGTTGACCGAGCTTCAAAATAGGGTTACAAGGATACTCAGGAGAGGTGAGGGCCCAATGGTCAAATTGTATTTCTCGGAAGTTTTGGATGAAAAATGCGTAAAATGGAAGAGGGCATGATGGGGCAGTCCACCGGTCAGTTTGTATATCGTGGAACTTTGGGTGTTGTTTGCAAGCCATGAAACAATGGAAGCACAATCTTGAGCCCATCTATCCGAGAACCCGCAATTGAAAAAGTTGCTAAGTACGGAATAGTGAAATGGTCGGTCGAACTCGTTTTCACTAATATATTGAAATTTGTAATAGATATCCCATTAACCGAGAAGATCTTTTCTGCATGTTTCTGGACAAGCCGTGTAGGGATAGTCATTGTGACTATCTTCTCGAGCCTTTTGTTGATTAACGACAATATTCACGGTTGTTGGAAGATGAGTTGTTAGCATTAAACCTTAGTTATTGCATACTTGGAAATAAGTGAGAAGCTGGTAGGAACAAGAAATAACGATTAGGAATTGGAGATTTCGTGAACCCACCAACCCGACAATCCCCAAACGTGATTCCACGAAATGGCCAAGTGTGGAAAGCGGTTAGACGGGCTTCAAAATAGGTTGATAAGGGTTCCCCAAGAGACGTGAGGCCCCGACAGTCAAATTGTATGTGTCAGAATTTTTGACAACAACATGTGTAACAGGGAAGAGGCGATTATGTGGGAGTCTAGCAGTCAATTTGTATATTACAGAAGTCTGGGTGTTGTTTGTAGGTCACAGAACAATGGAAGTGAAATATAGAGTCCTCCTTGTCGGGAATCCACGATCGAAAAAGTGGCTAGGTATCGAATGGGGAAGCGATTGGTTGTAGTCGTGATATAAATGCATAAGTGCAAATGTGAACACGTGAATCCGCCAACCCACGAAGTTAGACATTTTCAGAAAAATGACTAAGTAACTAGAAAGATAAAGTAGAGGGGAAAAAGAAAGATGGATTTTGGTTAATTATAGAAGAGGGAAAATAAGGGAATAAAAGAGAGTGGGAAAATAGAAAAACAGAGGGAAATTTCCGTAAGCGAGAATTGGTCTCAACCAAGCTCCATTGTTGCAAAATCATCATTTTTTGATCCAATATTTTATCTACTTACTCATTTTCTATTGTGCTTGTATCATTAAAAAGGGTTTGAGAAAATGCTTTGTTGAATATTTTTTTTTATTGCAACTTGTGGGAGTAATTGTGTTCTTGATACATTATTTAATGCCTTCAAATATTATTTTAAGTATTAAACTTCCAACATGATGAGTTGTTAGCATTAAATCTTAATAATTGAATATCTAGAAATAAACTTATTGTATTGTCAACTTGACCGTAAGTATAACAACGATGAACTTGAATTTTAATATCGTGGTTGATTTCATAGCCCCATTTGAATTCAACTAGCATATATCATTTTTTTTCAAACTATTTATGAAGAAGAAATTTGGTAATTTTATTAATAAAGTAAAAGTGCTCAAATAGAGGCCAAGGGATGGAAAACCAATAAAATGTTTCATTTTGGAGTAAAGGAATCAAGGAAGAAAGAGGGAAATATGAGATCGTTCACTCATCAAGGTTGATATGAGAATGAAACTTCTTACGCAGGGCCCCAACTTCCGCATTGTGAATTAGTGTTGTTATGTTATTTCGGCATTGCGAATGGAATTGAATGTTAGTTTGAAACTATATGAAATTCATTGATGTTTCCATAGAAGCCTCATGTGATCGACACAATGCATTTTCATATAATTTTTCAATGCTCCATATTTGATCAAATTACTTGAGTCAATACAATATTTAAGAATTATGAGACTATCGAACCATGCAAACAAGAACAGGTGTTAAATCCAACCAAGATTCCAAGGCATTTTTTTAATAGTAAATCTATAAAAAAAATAGTGGGTAATATATATTTATCCATAGACATTGGACTGAGTTCTTTGCACCGAAGCATTGAACATATTTTTCATAAATATAGGTAGAGGAGTTAAAAAAAATGCATACAATTTTCTGTTGTTCATCTAGTGCGACAACATGTAGGAGCCATTGACAAGCTCTTGAACATGCATACAAAACTGATTATCATGCTTTTTTAGGAACTCCTTACAGTCTTCTCCTCTGAAGTTCAATGTTGGTTGTGGCAATCTCAAAATTTTGCAGAAGACCTGAGGTGACAAAGAAACATGAGAGTGGTTCCACAATGGAATAATTCTTTGGCTTGAAATAGGTCAAAAACACTCATGCTATTGACGTTGGTGACCTAGAGACATTTAAAAGCACTACTAAATTATACAAACAACATGGAAAAAAACGGTGAGAAGATTTTCCAATCACTTCCTACCACTGCCAAGATTACGACATCCTGAAGCATCGCTCCAATGACACACACTGGTAAGAAATCAACCCATAATTATTCAAATGCAGTAGGAGATAAGAAACCTCCTTGTGGTACAATTGATAGTTATCACAAGCTTCCCGTGAGGAAGAAGAGAAAAAACATTGTAGGGCAAGCAGAAGAGCCCGAAACTGAATTTGATCACACACCAAGAGACCACATGCTTACAATCAAATACTTTAGGGACACATATTGCACGAGCGATTCCATAGATCTAAATTACTTTGTTTTGGGCAGAATGGGACCAAGATACCACCTCCTTATAGGAAAAGACTTCAGGGACACAGGCTACGCAAGTAATTACATAGTTCCAAATTACTTCATTTTGGGCAGAAGGGGATGAGTAGTAGGAATATTCCTTGCACCACTAGGAGTTTTGGTCCTCACCCACTAATATCTTAATTGTATATCCAGAGAACAGGATAGTGCTCCTGAAATTGAATAATTATTTGTCTTGAAATATATCTCTCGAAGCACCAAGAGGCCATTTCCTTACAGTTAAAGACTTTAGGGACACAACCTACACTAGGGACAAATCCAAACCCAATCAAAAACCCTAAAAAATAAAGGAAATGATACATCTCTGAGGGAGAGCGCCGCCATCCGAGTAGAGAGACTAAAACTATGGAGTTGCAAAGAGACTATTTCATTCAGTTTCAATTTCTTTTCTGAAACCCCTTCCTTTGGTCTTGCTAGGGCCACCATCACTGAGACAAGAAGTTCCCCTTGTTATGGTGGATTTAAATTTGGGTGCAGGAGTGGGAACAATGTCTGCATTGCCATCATCCATCACGATATCATCATCCATCAGATCATCTTCTTCTGGCTCGAAATCGACCGTGTCAACCTCTGCGTCGTCCATTAATGAAGGGGGGGTTGCCTTGGAATTCGTTGTCTTGAAATATATCTCTCAACACACCAAGGGAACATCTCCTTCTTTTCTTCCGGGTAGAAGGAGATGAGTAGTATGAATATTCCCTGGACCACTGAAATTTTTGGTCATCACGCCTGAAGGTGTTTACTGTATCTGGATAGAACTACTATCGAACTACTTCCATAAGTTAACGAGAATGTTCATTTTCTCCAGATGATGTTTGAAATGAACATTTAGAAGGGATAATATAACCCTCTGCAAATATTGGTTTAATGACTATCAATGGGAGATCTCCTCGAGCCTCTCGCTGATTAATTACAATTTCTACAGTTCCTTCATAATGAGTTGTTACCATTAAATCTTACTAATTGCATACTTAGAAAAAAGTGCGAAGGTGGAGGTGATGGCGATGAGCGATTAAGGATTGGAGATTTCGTGAAGACACCAATGGGATGACACGTGAAAGAGCTTCCATGATGCTTGAAATGAACAATCGAAAGGGATAATAAAACCCTCCACAAATATTGGTTTAATTTGTATTAATGAAAGATCTCCTCCATCCTTTCAAACATTAATGACAATATTAACGGTTCCTACATGATGATCTATTAGCATTAAATCTTAATAATTGCATATCTAGAAAGAAGTGTGAAGGTGGCGGGGATGGCAAAGAGCAATGAAGCATTGGACATTTTGTGAACCCGCCAACCTATGAAAGAGATTCCAAGAAATGGCCAAGTATGGAAAGCAGTCCGTCAGGCTTGAAAATAGGGTCACAAGCTATACTTAGGAGATGTGAGGGCTTGATCGTGAAATAGTATGTCTCTAAACTTTTGAGTGAAAAATGTGTAGCATAGAACAGGGCATGATGATGGACTTTGGCGGTCAATTTGTATATCGCAGAACTCTGGGTGTTGTTTGTAGGTCACAGAACAATGGAAGCGCAATGTTGAGCAAGCCTACATGGGAATCAACAATGGAAATAGTGGCCAATTATGGAATGGGGAAGTGGTCGATCGGACTTGTGATGTAAAATAATGAGATGTATTCAGAAAAATGACTAATGTAAAAAGGGAAAGTAAAGGAGAAAAATAAAGGGGAATTTTGTTTTCAATTTTTATATAGAGGAAGTCTGGGTGTTGTTTGCAGGGGGAAAAATAATGGAAGTGCAATGTTGAGCCCCCCTAGCGGGGAACTCATGATCAAAAAAGTTGTTGAGTCTGTAATGGGGAAGCAGTCAATCAGACTCGTGATATAAAAGCATCAGTGGAAATTTGAACGCATAAATCTGCCAACCCATGAACTTAGACATTTTTCAAAAAATGATTAAGTAACCAGAAAGGGAAAGTAGAGGTAAAAAAGAAAGGGGAGGGAAATTTTCGAAAGAGGGAAATTGTCTTAACAAATCTCCATTGATGGTATTAATATGAACCATGAAGTGCATTACACAGGTGAATATGATATTCAATCAAGGAATAGACAAAGTGAATCATGGTTATACTTTCCAGGATGTGTTTGCATGTGAGAAGCATCAAAAAGCTACAAAAAAATCAATTTTGAGTTGTTCAAGTAAAATTATTGTACTATCAACTTCACCGTAAGTATATCAACGAAGAATTTGAATTTAAATTTTCTGTGGTCGATATTATAGTTCCATTGGAATTCACATAGCATGTATCCTTTTATTTCAAAATATTTCTGAAGATGAATTATGGTAATTTCATCGATCAAGTAAAAGTGCTAAAATGAACTACATATTACATTTTCTTCACAGAGGTTACATTAAAAGGCAAAGAAGGTCTTGTGTATTATTTAAGATCATAGAAAAACCGATAAGATATTGAATGTATCATCCAACCATAATTCAAAAACCATGCCCATGAGAACCTTGAACTACAACACAAAAGCACATGAACAAAAGTCTGTCAAACACAAGACATAACAAAATCAACGGAGATTGGGCATTGCATACAATCTATAACCAAATCCCCAAATGGGCACCAAGAAATTTGTTGATTAATATATTACCATGAACCAAGATCACTATGAACTTTTTCTTCTGATAGTACCATGAACCAAGATCACATTGACTTGAAAATGTTCTAAGATTACTAGTTCTGGAAAAGAGTGTCAACATTTAACTTAATGGAGTTCAAACAATGCCAAATTTGCAATATTATTGAAAATTCCTGATGGTTCTATTCAGAGGAGCAAGCCATTTTGATGGCACAAAGGATGGACCTAATTTATTCATAGTTGGATACTTTGTATGAGGTCTGTCCTCATGCTTCTCATTCCTAGACTAGACAATCGTATGTGCTTCCAGTTCAATTTTCCATGGCACTGCAAAAATCTATTCATATCCTCATTGGGTACCATGTATAGATACATATGAGATTGTTTTGTTTCCTATCAATGCTTGATATGATTTTATTTTTTTTGGTTCAGTCGATATGTAGTATGGCATTGTCCTCATTTAATGTAATTTTTCCATGGACATGAAAGTCGCATAACATGTAGACACTGTTTGCCTTTTTCTCTAGGTATACTTCATATGGAAATTCTGCTAACCCAGGAAGCACATCTTGTAACAAAGGTTGTCTAATTGTACAATGTACAATTTTGTTGTTGAGGGTTCGAATGACAACATTGAGGCAATGTATATATATGTAAAGGCATTTTGTACTGCATTGTAGGCAATCAGTTGTGCCATCATTTATCAAAGCAGAGGCAAAACCATGAGAGTTGCATTTGACACATACAGGCTTGAAGGGGGTCAAGTACGCATTCGATGCAACCAAAACACCCTCAACCTGTGCATGTGAGCATAGTAGTTAATATATTGAACAATATAATATATAACTCTACAACAAAAAATTTGTAGAAAATTGTTCAAGGCAATTTTTATTAGCAAAGTGTGGATGGAATTGTAGATGTATATGCAGAATAAATGTCGATCTAGTTAGTTTCTTGAGATCCTGTACTATATCTTCTCGCAATTCTATTATAAATGTTTCTTGGTTTGTACGAAAGATCTTTTCTTTAACATCTCTTTTCTTTGTTATATTTTTGAATATCATAAGTGGAAACTGCCCTTTATGCAATTGTTTTTCCATTGAGGAAAACAAATTTGAATAGGCGTCGAACAATTGCAGTTGCAACATGGAACAATGTAATAGTTGTGTAACAAAAATGAGATATATGACATTGTGAAAGTAAAGGACAAAAATGGATATGTAGAACAATACCATTTCATTGTCGTTATTTGAATTTCCATCTTTTATATGGAGAATGTGTTGCGAGCCAACTTTTTTTGTGAGTGTGACGACTGCACCAATGGTTGTGATCGGGTAAGTGTTGTTGCTTTGTGCAAGTTGGTTAATTGTTATGCTCGGTACGAAACAATATTTTGAACAAATCATGTGAATTGTTTCCACAATACTTGTTTTCATTAAGCGATATAATCCGATCACAATCACCATGGTCATATACTATTTTTGGAAATATATTAAAATTTGTAATGGATATCCCATTACTGGCAAGATATTTTTTGCATGTTTCTGGACAAGTTCTATAGGGATAATCAGTTGGATTTTCATCATGTCTTTGTGATGGAAACACCCACTCCCTCACAACCTGCAGATCGGAAGGTCCGCATGCTCATAGGATCTTTCCTTTCAATCGGCCCGAAGAACTCTAACGTTCCTCTATTTCCCTATCAGGAAATCTACACCCACAAAAAACTCTTCACAGGATCCCCTCTTCACACTCGAGGGATCAGAATTCACGACTTCGCGAGGTCAATGGTCGAGCATTGGAATCTTGAATCCCCAAAACCCGACAACAGTCAACGCTGACCTTTTCCTATCGGGATTTTCCCTATCGCGATTTCGGCGCTCGCGATGTAAAACAACTTTGTCTTTCTGACTCTCGACTCCCGATATGCCGAAACTCCGACACACACGTGAGTTTGACCTTTCAACATCCCGTCACCTCTGTCGGGATTTCGGATTTCGCGATATCGCAAATCCTGATCCACTTGTTTCAGTACTTCTCGCCACGAAACCCAGATACAGTGTGCCACCTGTCCACTTGCTGACTCTTGTGGCCCCACACTGTTCTTGTAGCCCTCGGGATATCGCGTTTCATGATTTCACGATTCCTGTTGCTATGTTTACAGAGTTTCAACCCACGAAACCCCGATATGAGATTCACGAGTAGATCTGACGACCCTTGTGGCTCGGATCTACGGTCCTGCCCCTCTTGAGCTTCAAACCCTTCTACTTTCTCACTGTAACCTCCCTGATCCTTCCTGGGATCTGACGGCTCACGAAACTTCACGAAATCTCCTCAGAGGATTTCGACCGTCCGTTCCTTCCTTGGCGATTTCTGTGAATGACCAAGTGTTCCTCCGCGGAACTCGTTCACCTGCAACCCTTTGCTACTACGCTTTCCTTCAAACTTTTAAGGTTCTTGGCCTCTTACCCCCTTCAACTCCTTCAAAGGTTCAATCATTCTCCGCTTTCCATGACTCAACGCCTTTTGGAAAATCCCCACATGCACTCCTTGCGGCAGATTTTCAAACACTTCATAAGTGTTGAAATCTCCTTCGACCCTGCGCACGCCTGCAATAACAGTCTCTTAACAATTCACTTAGGTTCACAACCCTGAGACTTCGCTCAGCCTGCGCACTCCTTGCATGGCTCCTGTGTCTGTCTGTGCCTCAAACAGTGAATGAGAACCAAATCTATCTCTACCTGAACCCTTTGTCAATGCACTCCTTGCAGACAAATTCAACTGCACTCCTTGCAGGAATCCTTGTTCAGATAGAGAAACAATTGAAACTCATTCCTTCTTCCCTTTAGACTTAAAACTTAAACATGAAATCATATACACAACATATAAAGCAAATGTATAACAAGAAGCAAACATTCATGAGCATATCATTCAACATCAATTCACAAAGAACAAACACAAAACCATGAATTTGAATCAACCTCTTTCTATTAATCTAAATATCTGTACATGGGTGTTCTTACACAGCTCTCTGCTTCTCCTATGCTCTAGTGCTTCATCTCCAATAATGTTACAATACACAATGAGGGTGTCTATATCCCATTTCCCTCTTGTGTTCTAAAACTGTCTAATCTAGAATTAAATTCTATCTACCTGCATTAAATACTTTAAATGCCTTCTACCTACTAAGGACGAGAGCGAGTTTCTCAAGGTCCCGTTACATTATAAAAGTGTGCCTCTTCTTAATGGCTTCATTTAAGATTGCCCAACAACTTCAAGGAAATTTCAAAATTAGCACTGGTGCTTGTCCAGCTGTCCTTCGCTTTCGCGTTGGCTCGCTTGATGTTGGTGATGCTCCTACATCATACTCCCTCGCTTGAAAACTTTCATGGGCTCCTATCCATGAGCTCACACATGGTCTGTCCGTGCTTCTGTATCTCTGCTTCGTTCTCCCATCTGGCATCTTCAACTGGATGGCCCTTCCACTTGACCAGATACTCAAAGTATTACTTTCTCCTGGTCCTCTTACTCACTCTTCTATCCAGTATGCACTCCATCTGCGGCTTTTATTCCACTGGCATATGCTTTGTCCACTAGATCACTGGTTGTTCATTTCCAATCCCTATTTCCTCATATTTATATGGGTACAAATATGAGATGTTGAATATCGGAGAAATTTCGATCCCATCGGGTAATTCAATCTCATAAGCATTCACCCCAAATTTCCTCAAGACCCTGCATGGCCCAATTGTCTTCATCTTCAACTTATTATATGTTCCTCTTGGGAACCTTTCTTTTCTCAAATGTGCCAGAATCAAGTCACCAACCTCAAACTAAAGTTGTCTCTTGTGTTGATCTGCTCTGTGCTTGTACTCCTAGCTTGAACTCTATAATCTCTCCTTCACCTGGCTGTGAAGTTCCTTCATCGCCTCTGTGAATTCTTCTGCACTAGCACTCCTAGTCGCAGTCTGTTATGAATTCCTCAGTTCAGAAATTCCTCTCGGATGCATGCCATAAATAATCTAAAATGGACTTTTTCCTATGCTCCTGTTAATTGAGTCATTATAAGCAAACTCTGCCTGTGGTAATATGTTTTCCCACCGGCTGTGGTGTTCTGTCACCAAGCTTCTTCGCAAGTCTCCCAGACTTCTGTTTACCACTTTAGTCTGTCCATCCGTCTGAGGATGATAAACCAAACAAAATGACAACTTAGTCCCCAGCTTCTTCCATAAGGTCCTCCAAAAATTCCCTATGAATTTTGTATCCCGATTCGAAACTATGCTTCTTGGTAAGCCATGAAGTCGAATGACCTCTTTGAAAAAAAGATTTGCGATGTGAGGTGCGTCACTGGTCTTCCTAAACGGAATGAAGTGTGCCATCTTGGAAAATCTATCCACCACCACAAATATTGAATCAACACCTCTTTGTGTTCTTGGCAACCCCAATACAAAATCCATGCTAATTACATCCCACGGCCTCTTTGGTATGGGCAATGGTTGATAGAACCCTGCATTCTATCTCCTTCCCTTCGAATGTTGGGAAATTCTACATCTGTCCACGAATCTCTTGACATCTACTCGCATTCCCGGCCAAAAATATGACTCATTCAATTTTGCAAACGTCTTGTCGTGACCAAAGTGCCCTGCCAATCCTCCACTGTGTTTCTCCTTCAACAAGTTCTCTCTCATGGAGCATTTCGGAATACACAGTTGATTACCCTTGAACAACAATCCTTCCTGGATCATGTAGTCTATCCACTAGCTTCTGTCTCTGAGAACTGGATTCTCAGCTGCTTCATACGCTTCCTTGAAATCTTGATCACCAACGTACATGTCACTGAGGTCATCAAAACCCAATGTTTTGACCTTGAACTCCTGCAACAACAAACACTTCCTACTCAAAGCATCAACAACTTTGTTAGCAGTACTAGAAATATGCTTTATCAGAAAAGTGAAATTCTTCATATACTCAACCCATTTGACATGTCTCTGATTCAACTTTTCTTGTTGAGTCACAAACTGCAATGCATGATTGTCACTGTACAAGACAAATTCCTTCGGGATCAAGTAATGCCTCCATTTCTTCAATGCCTAGATAATAGCATAAAACTCCTTATCATAAGTGGAGTACTTCACTTTCTCCTCATTCAGTTTCTCACTGAAATACGCTATTGGCATGTCTTCCTGACTCAAGACTACCCTGATTGCAAATCTGCTTCCATCGCATTTCACTTGAAATGTCTTCTGGAAATCCGACAACACTAGAACTGGTTCTTCCGTGATCTTCCTCTTCAATAGATTAAAACTCTTCTCAGCCTCCTATGTCTAGTGAAAAGACTTCTGTCTCTTCTTCAATGTATCCATCATCGCTGCACTAATTCCACTGAAATTCCTGATGAACTTTCGGTAGAAACCAGCCAATCTGTGAAAAAATCTCACCTCAAAAACATTCCTCGGTGATGGCCAATTCTTGATTACCTCCACCTTATCCGGATCCATGCTCAACTCATTTGCTAAAATAAAAAAACCCAAGTAAATGAACTTTGTCTTCATGAATGAGGATTTCTTCATGTTAATCAACAGCTTCTCCTACTGTAGTTTCTGCATCACTGTAGCCAAATGGTTCAGATGCTCTGCCATTGTTTTACTATAAACTAGTATGTCATCCAAATATATAATGAAAAATTTCCCGATGAACTCCCTCAGGACTTTGTTCATCAACCCCATGAAGGTACTCGGCGCATTTGTTAATCCAAACAGCATAATAAGCCATTCATACAACCCTTCATTTGTTTTGAATGTTGTCTTCCATTCGTCACCTTCTCTCATGCGGATCTGGTGATAACCGCTTTTCAAATCAATCTTTGAAAAATATTTTGCTGCACTCAAGAAATACATTAGATCATCCATCCTCGACAATGGAAATCTGTACCTGATGGTTATCTTATTAATCACCCTTGAGTCAGTGTAGATCCTCCAACCTCCGTCTTTCTTCGGACTGAGTATTGTTGGAACAACGCATGGACTCAAGCTTTCCCAGACCAAACCTTTGTCCAACAAATCCTGGACTTGCCTTTTAACCTCTTCATTCTCTTGCGGCATCAATCTGTACACAACTTTGTTTGGAAAACTGGCTCCTGGGATGAGATCAATATGACGAATCACACTTCTAATCGGTGGAAATGAACGAGGTAGTTTGTCCCCTACTATGTCAGCGAACGCTTCCCTCAGTTCCTAAACTTCTTCTGGTAAATCGTCCATTCGGGTGCTAGTCAAAATAATTCTAGGCTTCCTGACCACATTGAACTATGCATCTTCCTTCTTCTTAACCTCTGTAAGAAGTTCCTTCCCACTCATGAGAAGTACTGTGTTTCTTACTTCCAGCTTCACCTCCTTATCCTTAATTGGAAGCAACATGTGAGTCCTCCCATTCTTCTCCAGGGTGTATGTGTTCATTCTCCCATCATGAATCACATTCCTATCATATTTCCATGGTCTACCTAGCAATAGATGACAAACATACATAGGAATGACATCACATAATATCTTATCATTATATCCTCCTATCTTAAACTCAACTAAACATTGTTTAGTGACAGTTACCTGATTTCCTTTCTGTAGCCATGAAACTTTGTATGGGCTTGGATGATCAGTCGTCTCTAGCTCCAACTTCTCTACCATCTCGGTTGAAACGAGGTTATCCTTGCTACCACTGTCCATGATGACCTTGCATACCCTATCCTTGGTCTTGCAAGTAGTTCTGAAAATTCTGGTCCTTTGGACTGAACTCTCCACCTCTTTCTCGGGTGTCAAAAGGACTTTTCGCATCATCAACGATCTTTTGCCTTCAGCATCTTCTGCCTCAACATCCCACCTCTGTGCTTCGGTGATGTGAGATTCTCCAATCTCTTTATTTTTATCTAGACACTCATAAGACTTTTGCCCATTTTTTCCACATGTGAAGCATGTAACTACTCCACTTCTTCCTCTTCCTCTACCTCTAGTACGAGGAAAAGTGTTGTTATCAACATAATCTCCTCTCTGCTCAATATGTTTCCCTCATTGTTCAGTGTATTGCTGCCCTCGTTGTGAGGTTCCACCTCTCTCTGTTCAATTCTGAGGCTTCTTCCAGTCCTCCTTAGGCTTCTGGTATTTATCCTGGGCAACTGATTTGCCTCTGGGTTGACTTCTGCCTCGACCTCTTTGACTCTGCTTTCGGCTCAACTTCTCTTCTGCTTTCAGAGCCATCTGATAAGCATCTTCCACCATTCGGATGGTTACCATGCTCATCTCATCATGGATATCATATCTCAGGCCATTCAGGTATCTAGAAACCTTCTCATCATCGCTTTCTCGATGACCTTCCCCGATGTTTAGTTTGTAGAATTCCTCAGTGTATTCTTTCATTGTAATCAACTTCTGTCTCAGGTTGTGCATACTCCTGAATAGAGTAACTTGATAGTCTCTGGGGATGAATTTCTCCTTCATCTTCATGATCATTCTGTCCCAGCTCTTGATCTTATGCTTTCCTTTGCAGCGTTTTTCAGCTTGTAGTTCATCCCACCACAATACTGCATGTCCTTTCAATCTTGTGACAACATACTTGACTTTCTTGTCTTCTTCGACATCTTCATTGTCAAAGTATGTGTCCAGAGCTCTAATCCAGTCTAGAAGCTCCTCTGCATCCAAGTTTCCCTCATAAACTGGAATGTCCATTTTCTCCCTTGCACCCATCCTGGCAATAGCTCTGATCAAACGTTCGTTTGATGCATCTTCAGCTGCAACTTCTTCTTCTCGTTTAGCCTCAATATTGCTTTCGGAATCACTGAGATCCCCTGCACTGGTTGTGCATATTTTCGCTGTCTCCATGTCTTCGAGTCTAGCTCGTAGATCGTGCATTTCTCTCTCCATGACTGGATCAGTCATCTACCTACCTCTTCTTCTCGGCATTTCCCTATCCTCCGGATCGGGTGTTTGCATGTCCCTTCTCCTTGGTGGCATGGTGAATTTTCTTTCTCTACTACAGAAAGCAAATAAAATTTCTGTGCTCTGATACCAGACTGACGGCAACGCTCGCTCCCTCACAACCCGTAGGTTAGAAGGTCCACGTGCTCACAGGATCTTTCCTTTAAATCAGCCCGAAGAACTCTGACATTCCTCTATTTTCCTATTCGAAAATATGCACCCACAACAAACTCTTCATAGGATCCCCTCTTCACACTTGGGGGATTGGACTTCGCAACTTCGCGAGGTCAGTGGTCGAGCGTTGGACTCTCCAATCCTCGAAACCTAACAACAGTCAACGCTAACCTTTTCCTATTGGGATTTTCCCTATCGCGATTTTGATTCTTGCGATGTCAAACAACTTTTTCTTTCCGACTCCCAATTCCCGATATGCTGAAACTCTGACACACATGCGAGTTTGACCTTTCAACGTCCTGTCACCTCTGTTGAGATTTCAGACTTTGCGGTATTGCGAATCCTGATGCACTTGTTTCGGGACTTCTCGCCACGAAACCCCGATACAGTGTGACACCTTTCCACTTGCCGACTTCTGTGGCCCCACACTGTTCTTGTAGCTATCAGGATATTGCGTTTCACGATTTCGCGATTCCTACTGCTATGTTTACAGAGTTTCAACCCATGAAACCCCGATATGAGATTCACGAGTAGATCTGACGGCCCTTGTGGCACGGATCTATGGTCCTGCCCCTCCTGAGCTTCGAACGCTTCGACGTTCTCACCATAACCTCCTTGCTCCTTCCTGGGATCTGACGGCTCACGAAACTTCGTGAAATCTCCTCAGAGGATTTCGATGGTCCATTCCTTCGTTGGCGATTTCTGCGAATGACCAAATGTTCCTACGTAGAAATTGTTCACCTGCAACCCTTTGCTACTACGCTTTCCTTCAAAATTTTAAGGTGATTGGCCTCTTACCCCCTTCGACTCCTTCGAAGGTTCAATCCTTCTCCACTTTCCATGACTCAACGCCTTTTGGAAAATCCCTGCACGCACTCCTTGCGACAGATTTTCAAACACTTCCTAAGTGTTGAAATCTCCTTCGACCTTGTGCACGCCTGCAGCAGCAGTCTCTTAATAGTTCACTCAGGTTCACAAACCTAAGACTTCTCTCAACCTGTGCACTCCTTGCACAACTCCTGTGTCTGTCTGCACCTTGGACAATGAATGAGAACCAAAGCTATCTCTACCTAAACCCTTTGTCAACGCACTCCTTGCGAACAAATTCGACTGCACTCCTTGCAGAAATCCTTGTTCAGATAGAGAAACAATTGAAACTCATTCCTTCTTCCCTTCAGACTTCAAACTTAAACATGAAATCATATACACAACATACAAAGCAAATGTATAACAAGAAGAAAACATTCATGAGCTTATCATTCAACATCAATTCACAGAGAACAAACACAAAACCATGAATTTCAATCAATGTCTTTCTATTAATCCAAATATATGTACATGGGTGTTCTTACACAACTCTCTGCTTCGCCTATGCTCTAGTGCTTCATCTCCAATAATGTTACAATACACAATGAAGGTGTCTATATCCCGTTTCCCTCTTGCGTTCTAAAACTATCTAATCTATAATTAAATTCTATCTACCTGCATTAACTACTTTAAATGCCTTCTACCTACTAAGGATGAGAGCAAGTTGCTCAAGGTCCCATTACATTATACAAGTGTGCCTCTTCTGAATGGCTTCATTTAATATTGTGCAACAACTTCAAGGAAATTTCAAAATTAGCCCTGGTGCTTGTCCAACTGTCCATTGCTTCCACGTTGGCTCGCTTGATGTTGGTGATGCTCCTGCATCACTTTGTTTTCTGTCATGGTAGAATGCACAATGCATCTTGTTTATTTTTCCTTCTCTAAGTAGGTGTTATACACAACTGTTATGTCCCTGACGAACACTTGTCCAGTTTATAGGTTGTTCAAGCCTTCTATCAATAGTATATTGGGTGTGATAAGTTTATACGTGGTGACATTTTTTGAACATAAAAAGTAATGTTAATGGAAGTCTGTACCATTTTATTTTATGCATAAATGTACCACTAGACACACAACTTGGATGAAGTATGTAGGTCAGATTTTTGTAACCATACCTCTTAGTTTGCAAAGTTTGCACAATGTCAGGCTTTTCACTTGCGTTTGTCGATACTTCTTGTGAACTGCAAAGAATGTGTTGCAAATGAAATCAATATATTTATCATGGCATAGATGAATAAATAGTTCGGGATAATTGTTTGGTAAAAATAACAAGAGCACAATGTATGAATCTTTAACTTTGGCCTTGTCATTCTATTGATGTTTGTGATGATTGACTACTCATGCCCATGTCACTTGTCCAACTTGTTCTGGTGAAAGTATGTGTACATGAACATCAAATCGACTAAATAAGCATATGCATTGTATATTGTTCATAATGTTCCTAGATGTCACATACAAGCTCGAAAGAGACGGAATATGAAATAGGGTGTCAAGGGATACCCAAGAAGCATGAGGACCCGATGATCAAATTGTATGCCTCGGACATTTTGAGTGCAAAAAAGTGTAACACGAAACAAGGCATGAATGGAAGCTATTTGTAGGTTATGAAATAATAGAAGCACAATCTTGATCCTACCATCCTGGAAGTCTGAATGTCAATTTGTATATCGTAGAACTCTGGGTGTTGTTTGGAGGACACGAAACAATAGAAGCACAATTTTGAGCCCGCCATCTCGAGAACCCATGATCGAAAAAGTGGCTAAGTATGGAATGAGTAAGTCGTCATACAGACTTGTGATATAGAAGCATGAGTATAAATGTGAACCTCTGAGTCTTCCAACCCACACACCTAGACATTTTTGGAAAAAATGACTAAGTAAAGCAACCAAAAAGGAGGGGAAAAAGAAAGGGGAATTCAGTTCAGTATAGAAGAGGGGAAAAAAGGGGATAATAGAGAGTAGGAAAATAGAAAAGGGGAGGGAAATTTTTGGAAGAAGGAAGTCTCAACAAAGGTCCATTGTTCCCAAATCATCATTTTCTAGTCCAATATTTTATTCACCTACTCGTTTTGTGTGTTTGATTTACTATCACAATTGGTATACCTTTTTGAAGATTGTACTTCAGCTCCCTCTGTTGTGGAATATAAGATTTCATCCTCCTATCCAACTAATTTGTTTCTTTCAATGTAGCAATGCAGAAAATACAATGGACATGAAGGTAAGTTGGTATGTATAAAGACATGTAATAAAATTAATATAGTTCTATTTATTTCAATGTAGCAGCACAAAAAATACAATTGACATGAAGATAAGTTATTATGTAGGAAGATACATAGTATCTACATACAATAAATTAGGTACAAAGTAGTAGAACAAATATACAAACAATAAATGAAATACAAAACAATGGAATATGAAATAAGAGTAGAAGCATGCACCTTTGTATCTCCTCTTCTAGATTAGTGGTTAAGAGTCCTTCGTCTTCTCCAATTATTTTGTTTGTTTCAATGTGGGAACACACAAAATACAATGAACATGAATGTAAGTCGGTATGTAAGGAAAAACAAGTAATATGTACATACAGTAAGTGAGAATCAAAGGAATAGAATAAAAGATAGAGTTAGAAGCATGAACCCTTGTTTTTCTTGATCAATGGTTGTGGTTATATAAAACATTTCCTGGCCAAAATATATTACAAGCCAGAAAATATTAAGAAGTTGGATGGTCCTAGCTGGATGATTTGGTTTTGTGCAACAAAGTATCCAAATATGCTTTGAGACATGGAAATATAATTTTCTAATATGTTTGATGTATATTTCATAATTCAAGTACAAAACTATGGAAATATAATTTTCTAATATGTTTGATGTATAATTTTCTAATATGTTTGATGTATATTTCATAACTTAGTGACGCGATTGGTGCTTCTTGTTTTATACTTGATGTTGACGTGGAATTGATGCAAGTATGTGGACCACTTTTGATGGCGGTCATTCTACAATTTTTCTTGTGTCTGCATGAACTGCAATGGCTTATGATCAGTGTGGATGGCTCTCTCCTTCCCAAGAATGTAGTGTCTCCATTGGCGGTAGACTTGCACAAGGGAGTACATTTATTTATCGCAAGTAGGGTACTTATAGACAAAATATGATAGTGTTTCAGTATGATATGCCACAGGGTGGTCATGTTAAGTGAGAACGACACCCACAACATAGTCTGAAGAATCTGTCTTGATCTCAAAGGGATGTTGCAGGTCTGGGAGTGAAAGTATTGTTGGGGCTGAGCACAAGCGTTGTTTCAAATCATCAAATACTTATTGTTGGAACCGACCCCACTCAAATTTCACCTTACCACCACCCCTGGTTATTTGATTGAGGGCCAATGCAATATGGGAGAATCCTAACATGAACCTGCGGTAGAAATTGGCGAGGCCCAAGAAGCTCCAAAGATCAGTGAGTGTGGTTAGGGCTGGCCAGTCACGGATGACTTGGATCCTGGATGGATCCACATGTAAGCCATGCTGATCAACGATGTAGCCTAGGTAATGGACCCTGCCTATGCCGAAGGATAATTTTTCCAAGTTGGCATATAGCTTGTGTTGTCGCAGGGTGTGCAAAACCTGTTGAATATGCTGCAAGTGTTCGACCCAAGTCTTGTTGTAAATGAGAATGCCATCCAAATAAATCATTAAAAAATTATTGGTGAATGGTTGCAGGATATCGTCCATCAACCTCCTGAAAGTGGCTGGTGCATTTGTCAAACCAAAGGGCATCACCAACCATTCAAAAAGGCCTTCCTTTGACTTGAAGGTGGTCTTCCATACATCTGTTTGTTCTATCAGGACCTAGTGGTATCTAGACTTCATATCAATCTTATTGAAGTATTTAGCCTCTGTGAGTTGATCAAGGAGGTCATCGATTTGGGGAATTGGGTACCAGTTTCTGAATGTGATTTTATTCAGAGCCCGGTAATCAATGCATAGTCGTCAGGTTCCATCTTTCTTCTGTACCAACATGATTGGGCTCCCACAAGGTGATGAGATGGGACAAATGTGCCCCTTCTGGAGAACTTCTTGGATATTCCGCTTGATCTCCTCATTCTCTAATAGAGAGCAACAATAGAATGGCCCATTGGGCAATGGTGTGTCGGGGGTCAGATCGATGGGGTGCTTGACCTGGTAGCAGAGAGGTACCCCGATAGATGAGGAGAAGATATTCAAGTATTCTGCCAGGACCTTATCTACTTTCTTTTTCTTTTTGGAGAGGTCAGTCGTAGAGACCCTGGCTGTGATCTTTTTCTTATTCTGAGACCCTATCATGAAGAGGACAAACTTCCCCATTTGAGAGATGACCTTCCTACATTTCTTAGCAGAGTTCAAGGAAATAGCACTAGGTGGGACTGCCTCGAGTATCCTATACAATTTCTTGTTCAAAGTAATAATAACACTACAAGGCCTAGACTCATATACAACACTATGTTTCCATAAATAAGGTTGTCCCAAAATAAAATCAAAAACTTTGAGAGGTGAAACATCACACAATACCATATCTTTGAATGGCTTGATGCCATACGACAATCGACACTATTGGCTAATGTGGAGATCGCTTCCTTGGTGGAGCCATCCAATGGTGTAGGGTTGTGGGTACGGTGTTGTCGATAGAGCCAACCGCTTGATGACCTCTGCTGATATGAGTTTCTTCTAGCCACTGCTATCAATGATGAAGTGAAGCGGTGTGCCTTTTACCCAGATCTATGAATGGAAGAGGCACTCTCCTTCTTCTGGCTTGTCTGGTTCACCAGGCTGGAGCTTGGTGGTAGCAGCGGTGGCACTAGGTTCTGCGTCAATGATCCATATTCCCCTTTTTGGTTCCGGCTCAGAGTCAGAGCCCATATCTAATTCAGAGACTTTCACTTCATCCACCAGTGAATGCATTGAGTGGAAGTGAGCAGTGTTGTGCCAAGGACTCTTATGGAAGTCGACCCACTTCCTAGTATCTTTCTTTGTCTTTCTGGTGTCCTTCTTTTCTTGCAGCTTGGACTGGTTGTCTTGATACTGTCCATATTTTCTCTATCCCTTGTTTTGTGGGTTGGGGCCTCCCTTTCCTAGATTTTGTTGTGAGGGGTTCCCAGGCCCAAATCTACGCGTCTTTTGTTTGAGCTTCTACTCAATTTTGACGACATATCGGTAGGCTGCACCCAAGGATGAGATGTCCAAAAATTGCATTTGGGTCTGGATGTATCTATGCAGAGAATCAATATACTTGAGCACTAGATGTCACTCTGAATCTTTGATACCTAGATTGGTGCGCAAGGTATGGAAGATATTTGTGAAATCTGGCACTGCTTGGTCTCTTTCTTGCCGCAGTGTGGTGCATTTGGTATACAAGTCATCATAACTTCTGATAGGGTAGTATTTCCCCTTAATAACATCCCTGAAGGATTCCCAGATGGCCATGACTATAAATAATGAGGGTTCCTATGTTTCCTTTTGTTCACAGAAGGTTTCCCACCAATCTTTGACATGGGGAATGACTTTAAAGAGCACAAAAGTAATATTTTCTTTATTCGAAAAGTTATGGACAAAAAAATACACTTCTAGAAGATTCAACCACTTGTCTACAACATCTGCATCTATCTAACATTCAAATATAGGAATATCGAAGTTTATTTGTACCTTGAAGGGCGTGGTGTCTCTGCTCAAAGAAGATGCGTCGCCTATTGGTAGCCCCTGAGAGATTTGCATGAAGATATCCATCATTTTGTTCCTTTGTTGAGTGAGGAATTCTTCAATCAAAAGTTTGAAAGGATCTCCTGTCCCATCATATTTGTTTTATCCTGCCATGAGAGGTCTCTTGGGTGTGAAAGATCTTTTGTCCTCAAGAGAAACAAGCTTGAGACCCAACTCTTTGTACTTGTTGTTCCTGAATTTATGTTTTAAGACTATAAAACATACCGCCAAGGCATCCGAAAAAGATTTTTATAATAAGACTTCAAAATAAAGAAACAAAGAAAGACTAGATCAGATTCAGTTTCTCAACTGTCTCTGTCTTGCTTCCCGTTGCTCTTGGATGCTAATGTCACATTCAATAGCAGCCCGCGATCTTTCTAACTCAACCCTATTGGTCGCTGTTTGCAGAATACTATTAAATAAGTTTAGGGCAATGCTGGTTTGATCCTGAAGACCAGGTTCTACGTTTGGTTGTCTACCAATAGAGACTGTCATGGGTGATAGGGTTTTAAAAGTTTATAAATGGGTTTTTTATCAATTGGTCACTTCAGATTTTCAGAGACGATATTTATAAAAATAACTTTGAAATCTAAAACAGTAATGTAAAAGCCCATTCAAGGCCGTTTCCTGGTTTTGTAACAATTTTGAAATTGTAAACAATGAAACACAAAAAAGAGAAATATAAGGCTTTTATCTAGAAGGAATCTTATATTTCAATTAACAATGATGAAAGAAAAACAAGATTTCTAATGGAATTAAATATTAAGGAACAGAAGGTTTACAGGTCTTAAAATTACTAAAGTAATTTCAGAGGAAAGACTGTAATACATTCAACATCCAAACCAATCTAAAACAATCGACAACAATTTATATAACTTCAAATTGATTTACTCGTTAGAAACACACATTAAGAGGAATATTTAACAAAGCATGATAAATAGGGGAAGAAACATAGTCACAAAATTGCAGGATCCAAAATCTTTTTTGTGATTTATATTCCGATGAACTTCAAAGTTGATCTTACAAAAATTGGCCCTCTCCCAATATTTCTGAAGTCCAATTTCAACCTTTTGAAACTATATTTATACCTTTCTATCAAAGTTTTTCATTGGTAACTAACCAACTTCCTAATATTACGGTTACATAGACTAATGTCAACCGTTTACAATTTCTTTCAAAATTCTAAAAAATAAAAATATTTACAAAGTTTTAAATTTGTGTTGATGAACTTTCTTTATCTGCTTCAATGCATTGAACATATTTCCCTAAAAAGTTTACCAAGACCTTAGGAAACTCAGGTACTTCATTTGCTTCAAAAGAGAAAAAACTTCTTTGTAAACCTGGCAACTGGCTTGCTATTGTTTTCTCTGTGAATTTAACCTTTTCCAATTTTGAACTTGAAGCCATCATCCACTTATCTATTTCTGCAATGTTGACCATTTTAATATTTGAGATTTATGTTTTCCTTTCTTCGATTTCTTCTTTTGATTTCAACTGATACCTGTTAATGTTGACTTCGCCTAATAACTCTGAAACACCATCTATCCTGATATTTACTGAATCTTTTTCAATAAAATTGAAGATCCTTTGACAATCTTCATTAATTCCTTTTGTAATTATTTTATATTTTGCCAATTTTGTTTCCCAAACTTTTATCATTATATCTCCTTTTAACTGCTCCGAAATGGATAATTTCTGTGTTTTTCCAGTTTCTTTTTTTTGTAAAGAAGTTATTACCTTTTGAAAAGAATTCCTTGTTGCTTTAGCTTCTCTTTCTTTATGAACTACCTTTTCCATAGACCTATTAGATTCTTGAAAATAATTTTGGATCATTTCCAGATTGCAAAATATTTTATGTTGTTCTTCTTCTATGTTTGCATATATCTCTGATGCTTTAATCTTGAAATATTCCATTTCAATTACTTGATTAGTAATTGAAATAATTTTATCTTGCAGAGATTTATTTTCATCGCCCAACTTTTGCACTTCTTCTTGAGTAACCTGTATCATGTGTTTTGCTTCATCCAAGTTTTCATTCAAATTTTGGATTTCTTGTATGTCTTTGAGTCTAGCTTGTTCTAGACCCTTTTGTATCCCCCAGCCAATAATTCTTTCATTTTCTTTTAATCTGTCCTGCAACTGCATTATTTCTTGATCCTTTTGCTCCAGCATAGTTGTTAGATTCCCTACAGAATACATGTTGGCTGATGCTATAGCACCCATGGTTCCTACTAACTCTGTAGCGAATTCTCCTTCATTGATTTTCTTCCCATCAATGATAATTTTATGTTTTTTGATCATTCTTTCTCCTACAGGATGAATTTCCTGTTTCAAGACAACTCTTCCTTTTTTACTGAAAAAATAATCAGATGAAGGTATTTCATCTCTGGTGATTGGATCTAAGTCACTTACATATAGAACTCCTTCATGAGGGGTTCCGAAAGTAGACTGTAGTGGGGTCAATGCTGTAATAGGACTGCCAAGTTCCTTTGAAGTTGTTCCTCCAACATTTTCTATAATATCATCGAGAACTATTGTACTTGTTTCTATTCCTTTTCCCTTTTCTGTCTCTAGTTCTTTGGTCTGAGAACCCTCTGTATTCTGAGGAGGTATTTCAGGATCTTTCAACTTATCTTTGTCACTTGACTTATCTTGAATAATGGTTTCAAACCCTGGAGGAATTGTTTCTTGCTCTGGCAATGAAGTTGACATTTCACCTTGTAAAATCTTTGGCAGACAACATCCTCTATTTTTTTGAAAAGATGCAAACCCCACCTGTGCTTTAGGTGACAAGTTTTGCACTTTGTTCTGCACTTCCTCATAACCTTTAACATTTTTGAAAACATCATCATAAACTGAAAATTCATCTTCATATGCTTTTAAATTACATTGTGTGAAATGCCGACTGATTATTTGGTAAGGGTCGTGTTTCCTGTGCTCTATACTTGCTAATTTCACTTCGTCCATCGACTCGGCTTCTGCCTTAGAATGGCCTATGTTTAATAAAACGAATTTTCCTATATAAACAGGAAAAGATGGCCA
>ML785639.1:404089-433199 GCA_009831015.1 Picea engelmannii | reverse complement strand
TCTTAAATGCAAAAGATATTTCCAAAGATATGCCTTTAATGTTTGTACTTATGCTTTCTCAGTGTTTTCAAATATAATAGAAATTTACTAAATCGGAGAATGACGCTTTAAAGAAATTCGAAGAAAATTTAACTTTTTGCCTTATTTAGAAGGATGATTAATTAGCATTAACCTTTTTGCCTTATTTTGATGTCCAGGAAAAATGTCATCAGAGAACCCCGATGGCCGAAATCACGATGTATTATTTAAATTAAAACGTTTTTAGTATCTTAATTAATCAAGATTTGACCTTTTCGGGATTTCGTCAATCGGAAGATCAGGGATCGGGATTTCGGGAAATCGGGAAATCTGATGACATTTTACATGCTTCTCAGCAAACTTCGAATCCCGATATCGCGATGTAATTAATTAACACTTAATAATTTTTAACGGTAATTAAATCAATTCAAAACTTTAATTAAGGATTAACTGTATCGGGAAATCGGGAAATCGGGAGACTCGATGACAAGATTATTTGATTTCACAAAACTGCGAATCCCGATTTTGCGATGTGATTAACTTAATGTTTAAACCGTTATTAATTCTGAATTAATTAAATTACGTTTTAATTGAGTTTTTAAAGTATCAGGAAATCGGGAATCGAGATTTCGCAATTCAATTTGCATCAAACATTTGTTCATGCAAAACTCTGAATCCCGATATTCCGATTTAAATTAAAATTCCTTAAAATTTAAATTACTGCCCGTTTAAAAGATCGTTTGAAAAAGTGTTGGAAACCTTATGTTCATTTAGATTTTTATCATTTTTTGTCCAAAAATAAACCATAAAAGGCATCGCGAATTCATCGGTGATGAAATTTTTACTTTAGGAAATTTGAAAAATACAAAGACTCAAAAATACTAAACTTTTATCTTTAAGAATAAAAAATTCAAGGTCTGTTTGAACAGTACTCTGACCTCGTTGGGGACATGCATTAAGACGACAAGGAGAAGACCACTTTGATACCATTGATACAGATTTTATGAGAGGAATGAAATGAATACAGATTATTAATAGGTACTTGACACAAAATAATAGAGATACAGTAAAACTAGTTTTCTATTCAATAAGGAAATAAGCTGAAACTGTAAAATGTGGTAGAAACAAGCTTGTTGGAATGGTGGCGGCTTATCTATAAGAATAGATGTGATGGTTGCGCTCATTTACAAGAAGATCATTACAATGAGCCTCTAAAGAAATTTTTACAATAAACAGGAATGCCCAAAACCCTAGACATCCAAAAACCTAACCCTAGGAGATGAAGCACCAAAAGTCATGTGGGCCCCGTTTGGGTAAGTTAGTACATTAACTTCTCAGGGTCATAACTTTTGCATACGATCTTCGTTTTAGGCGTATGATAGCCCATTGGAAAGGTATAATTGAGGAGATTAATTTTTGGGTCTTAATTATGCTATTGGATACCATTGAGGAGCTCGATCCAAAAAAACCTTCATTTAGGTCCTCAAAATGGCCCCGAAAGTTTAAAATGCTAAAAATAGTAAATTGCCAAAATTGCCAGAAAAATGTTTTGAGCCAGTTGGAAAAGGTGTGTGGCCACTGATATCCACCTGGATAAAAAATAGAAATAATAAAAATATTAAAAAAAAGCGTCGATGCTCAAAACTTTCAGTATGTAAGCATTTCAATAAAAATAAAAAAAATTAAAAAAGAACGTCAATGCTCAAAACTTTGGATATCTAAACATTTAAAACATTGGGAATAACAAAGCTAGAAATAAGACTTTGAATCTATTATCCAATGAGATAATGACATATAAGGTTTTTCTTATTATATAAAACATAATGTTTTTAGTTCTATAGTTCCAACAAAAGAGATGATGTGAAAATTTATAGTCAAATGACATATTAATATGAAGTCAACTAATTATCAATCACTATAGTCCCTCTACACCTTTGACAAGGACTAATAATGAATAGAAATATCAATATAGATGAAAACAAGTCCATTATGTATTTCAAATTTCCCTTAAAATGTTCAGAAAAAAGCTAAAAATTCTAGTTGTCTTTCATATTGGAGGCTATTTATACAAAGTATTCATCAATGGTCTAAGTTCATTATTCTATATACAATCATTTTTTTTATAGTGTGTGATGCATGTAAATTATTTATGGACGGAATGAAAACATCAAAGAAAATAATTCTTGAATATACTTCCTCTTCTTCAAAGGTATTAAGCTAACTAGATGATATGAATATGTCTGAAATTAAAGTTGTTTTTAGGATGTTTGAGTGTATGTGGGTCCTTCTCATTTTAATCATATTTCATGTTGGAAGGAGAATATTTACATGTGTAAATATTGGGAAATAGGGTGGAACACAACATAAAATAGAAAACACGGTACTATAGATAATTGAAGAGGAACAAAATATTTCGAAGATAAGGGTGGTGTCTAAAGACATCATTACAAGACTTAAGCAAGATGTACTATGATCAAAACATCACAGTGCATGTTGCACATCTTGATCCACATGATCTATTTCACAATATCCATGATGATAATGACCCAAGGGGTCTTCTTTTTTTATCCTCAATATATAACCAAATTCCATAGAATCCACAATATCTTATTCACATGCAATTGTCGACTGTTAGAGTTGTCTTCGTCAAATCCATGCTTTCAAGTCAGCTCAAAAAGGATTCTCAACCTTACCATCTTCGTGTCCAACTTGTATTCGATTTTCGGGTGAGTTGATCCATCATCCAACTATATTTTATTGTTAGTCGATTGTTCAACCGACAAGTAGGTGAACTACTTGATCGACTAGTGTATTGTGTCGGTCGATCATCCAACCGATTATATTGAGATGTTGGTCGACTTCTCTACTGACTGAACTTAGGATATGTGTGATGAATCATTAATTCTTGATGTTCCAACAAAAACATCACATATAATTAACCATTATGGACTGATCTTTTGAATTCATAGATGTAGTGTTGGCATCTAAGTAAATATTTTATTTTAGATGAAATTGGGACACATACATAATTGAATATGGATTTCATGTGACTTTTGCAAATATTTTTCCCCACAAGAGTACAGAGAACATATATAATGGTGAAGCTAGTGGGGTGATATGAAAATTAAAAAAAAGATATGGAAAGGATGATAATTGTAGAGAAGATTCACCATTTTGATGAGGTTATTATGAATTTTATGTAGAGCATTCTCAAAGATAGTTATTCCCCCACAATTTGACTCTCCAATGATATAAAATAAACCTATCACCTTCTATAATGAAACATATAACAATAATTTTCTTTATCCCTACATCCTTAAATTCATCCCCATTTTCCAAATTCTATTGGAACTCATAATATTTTACATTGTCTAGTTTTATACATAATATATATTACACCTATTATTTCCATGTTCATGTTTGATAAATGGGATAAATCCATACAGGTCAAACACCTTAAGGAAATCATTGATGCAAATAGAGCAAAGATGATTACACTGGTGTATTACATGGTTGAAACCCTCAACGAGGGAAACAGTCCATGACCCCCGCCATCACATCCACTTGAGGTATATATTAATGCAAAAGGAAAATAATTTTCATATGATTTTCTCACAATCAACCATCAAAAAATAACCATCCATGTTGTTTAAACAGAGATCTTGGCCCAATCGGGTTTTAAGCCATGGGTCAATATAGTCATTAGTATTGAGGAGAGGATGAATCATTGGATAACTTTATGTCTAGAGCATAACCACAACAATCAAATTATATAATTACAATGTAAACTAAAGTAACATGTGTTACCTAAGGAAACATTATATCTAGTTGATATTGACTAACTTATAAGTGTCCAAATATCCTGACATCCTCCCCTAAAGAACAACTTGGGATAGGATTTAATAACTTACAAAGGTGACAAAATAGGAGAAGGAAGGATGCATTAAAGCCTATCCCCACTTAATAACAACTTCTTGAAATCCTAACATAGATTGAAGTTTGGAAAACTTCATTTCTATCAGAGACTTTCTGAAAATGTATGCATCTTGATTGTTTATAAGGTAAAAATACACTTTGAGAATGTGATCTTGAAGAACATTTATAATGAATTTCATATGTAGATCAATGTGTTTTTTGTTCTAATTATGAACTATATCTTTAGAAAATTGAATGACACTCGTGTGGTTAGATGTTTATTCTAGAATCTAAAAAAAGAGAGGATACATTGAATTTACAAATCTTCTTGACTTGCACTAATTGTTTTTCAATGCTCTACTTCTACGAAGAAAGAGAAATTACATGTTGCTTCTTACAATTGAATAATTTTGAGGTTACTAAGGCTTCCCAACATGTCCTTCTTGTGACCTGTTGTTGAGCACTAAGTTCAAGGAAATTTCATATTGTTTTTTCTACTGTTTAGGACAACCGACAAGTTTGATATTTATGTCCACTAAAACTTCCCCTTAGGAAGTGATTGGATACCCATTTGTATATATTTTTTAAGGATTTAATTAGGATGTTTTATCTGTCCAAATTAGCACAAATAAAACTCCATAAAAGAAGAAAATTCCCTCTAGGATATTTAACACCTACAAATGATAAGTAAATAAGAAAACCATGAGAAATGAGCACAAGTGTTTTTGGTCAACATGACCCTGGAAAGAGCTGTTGGTTGTGGAGCCTGATTATCTTCCTGATTCAGAGGTCCTTGATTTCAGCCGTGTTTATACCCCATGAAGTATTTACACCCCAGAAGTATGTACACTCTTCCACGCGGGGGAGTGCAGAGGGGGGGTACCCTGCACCGTTCATAATTATAAGGTTGCAGATCTAACGGTAGAGATTATGTTAGGGTTTTTGCCCTAGAAGGCAACCCTCTTTTATGAGGGAAATGTATTATGGCTATGCATGATGGGGAATATTGTATTATGAGAGAGGATACTGTGAGATAAAGAAGAGGAAGTTACAGCGGGTTTTGTTGTAGGTTGTATCCCTTCATTTGTTGGATAATAATAAAGGAAGGACCTGGCAATTTCTCTGGTGGACGTAGCCGACACTGGGTGAACCACGTAAATCTGTGTCTCTCTTGTATTGTGTGTCTTTTGTGTTTTGTTTCTGCATTTGTTTTATTTTATTGCTCCGCGGTCCTGTTTTTCTAACAAGAACCCCATGGAGAAAACCAGCAAGATATTAGATGTACTATAGAGATCTCAAGAAAATTCTACAACAAAGGAAATATACAAAGGAACCTAATACATGTGTAAACTCCTCCTCAAGCTAAGCAACATATTCCCAGTAATTAGCACCCTCCTTCAAGAATGTGCTCCTCATGTCCTTGAAGTTCCTGCTAGATGTAGTATGCCCCCCCTCTTGGATATAAATGAATATCATGGATAAATGTTGCAATAGGTTCACTCTTATCACTTAGTGTGCCCTCTCTCTTACCTCAAACTTTGCTCCCTTTACTTGTGGTGTTCCCTCTTACAATGGTGAACCTCTCCTCATGCAAGCTAGTGTGTGCCCTAATCCACAATGGTATGCCCTTCCTCTCTTTGTTACATATCCTTTATCCAAACACTCTCTTCTCCTCTCCTCCACCCAAATCAAAGTGAACAAGTGAATCTCTCTTTTTCCCTTTTTCCTCCTTTAGCCTCATCCTTAGGTTAACCTAGAAAACCAATGGCCAAGATTAGATATTAGCCCAAACCTCCAATCAATGTTTGACATTAAATTTCAAAAATGACTTAAGTATCCTAAGTCAATTTATGTTATTAAAGTCATTTGACATAAGTGAAATAAATTCACTTTTCCTTTATATATTAAAGTAAAGTGGTGAGGGTCAAATGTTTTCCCCTTTGTGTTGAGAGACTCATAAACACAAGGTGACCAATTTCCAAGGTACCCAAATCTCAACACTCCCTCTTAATGAGGAAATTGTTACTCACCACTACCAACTTGTCCATGAAGTAGACATACTTTCCCTTTGGAAATGACTCATGAATATGTTTGCAACCTTCTCCTCAGAAGTGAGCTCATAAAATGATATGCTCATCACCATATCCAAGTGGGACCCAAACCTCTCTGGCACCTTACTCTCTCTCATCAACCTTTGAGGCTCTCCAAAATACTTTTTGGATTCCTTCAGGGTCTCTTGAAACCATCTCAATTTATTTTTCCTTGAAGTAACCTCTAGAAAATTAATGTCCTCATGCCCCTGATTATTATGCTTAGATCCCTGGAAAGTAGTTTGTGACCCTAAAGCACCTGCACCAACTATTTGTATACTCGACAACTGTGAACCTTAAATTGTCCCTGTTAAACCAGTCACCCTTGAACTTGATGTACTCGACACCTGAGGTTGTGTCCCCTGTGATGAATTACTTTGTATCTACGGGACCTCCTCAAATTTGTCTCTCAATTAAATAAATATCTTGAAATATATATCGTCCTTGAATCCAACATCTCTACTCACCACCACTCTCCTCTGTGATGGAATGTAGATCCGGTAGGCCTTAGGGACCTCTGAGTATCCAACTATAATCCCTTTCTTTGTTGTGGGATCTATCTTTTTCATCTTCTTTGAGGGGACATGAGATAGCTTCAAACACCCAAATATGCATAGGTGCTCAACATTAGGCATACTCATAGTGAAGGCCTCCTCAAGATTTTTCCTCTACAAAGCTCTATGGGAACTCATGTTTAATAGATATATTGTAGTACTATAATCTTCTACTCATAAGTAGAATGGAAATTCCTTATCATGCAACATCGACCTCGCTGCACCAAATATGACCATACTCTTTTTGCAAAACCATTCTATTGCAGGTTGTAAGGAACGATCAACTTCCTTAAAATACCCTATTGGGTACAAAAATATGTAAACTTTGTGGAGGTATAATCACCTCCATTGTTTGACGGCAAAAACTTGATCTTATTTCCTGTTTGGTTCTCCACAAGATCTTTGAACTCTTGGAACCTCTTGAAGACCTCATTCTTGGTCTTCAGGAAAAATATCCATGTCTTCTTGGAGTGGTCATTAATGAAAGTAAAATAGTACTACCAACCACCCAAGGAAAATCATGATATTGTTCCGCACACATCTGTGTGTATCAAGTCTAGTACCCCAACTGATCTATTATCATTGTTGGGAAATACAATCTCAGTGTACTTCCTAATGGCACATCCTCTACATACCTCTTGATGATCAATGTTGAACTATGGAAAAAATGTCACAATATCTCCCATCAATCTCAAAGCTCCATGATAAAAATGAGCCATATTATGATTCCATATCTCACACAACTAGTTGTTGCTGTTGCTACTCGTTAAGGCATACAAATGTTGGAAAATAAATATGTACATGTTCCCCTCTCGTGTCCCAATCTCTCTGGAAGAAGTGACATAGACCCCTTAAGGTGATTGAGGACCTATGTCTCTTTGAAGGACACCTGAAACCCCCTATTCTGGATGGAGGAAAATGAAATGACATTTTTCTTCAACCCTGATACATACAATACATCCCTGAACACCAAGGGTGACATCAACTCCCTTTGAAAGGAAACTGTACCATGCCCAACCACCCTAACTATGGTGTTGTCTCTAAGAACTATCTCCAACCTAATCTCTAGATCTCTAATATCAATGAATTTCTCTCTCACATATGACATGTGACTTGATGCTCCACTATCAATGTACCAAATGATGGATGGTGACTCAATCGACAATCAACAAACTATCAAGGAATAGTCTCTCTGAAATGGAGAGGCAAACTCTTCGTCCTCTATTATCATTACAGTACCACCCTTTTTATTATTCTTGTTGTTGGTACATTGTCCAACAAAGTGCCCCATCTGGTTACAAGAAAAAAACCTCACTTTTCTCATATCCCTTTACTTCTCACCTCCTCTTTGGTTCTTCTTCTTAGCCCCTCCCTTGGGACCCTGCTTGGTATTCTTATTTCCCTTTTCCAAAAGAGAAAGAGCACCCTCATCATCATCCTCACCTTGTTGCTGACCGGAATATCCAGATCCAAATCTAATCTCCTACTGCACAAAGTCATCCAAGAGCCTCTCCCAACCGAGCATATTCTCTCTCATTGTGATGTCTCGTACAAAATATTCCAAGGTTTGGAAAATCCATTTAAGGTTGTCCTCACCAACTCCAAGGGATATCTTATCTCATCAACTGCTACAAGCTCATCAATAATATGAGAAAATATTGTGAGGAATTAGGTAACTAATTTTTTATTCATCATCTTGGTGCCCCTTAACTCCTCCTAGAGCACCATCTTTCAGTTCTAGTTAGGGATATGGTAAATACCACACAAGGACTGCAACAACTGAAATCCGAAGTCCATACTAGACACATGAGATATGACATGATCCTTGACTGCATCAAGTATAGTCCTCTTGGCCCTGATGTTCCTCTTCTAGAACTCAACAATGGGCATTACATATGTAGGAGCTACTATGGGATTCTCCACAATCTCCCATATCTCTCCCTCCTCGAAAATCAAGAAAATCCTGGCCTTCAACAGAGACCCATTTCCTACCCCTGTAAGACTATCCTCCACCCTCAAACCTGCCAATACTATGGATTCCATCTAATAATAAAAATTGATGCTACTCTTACCAAATAATACTGATGCTAATTTTTATGAGGTAAAGTAAAAATATTCCTCCAACACACAAAACTCAAGTGTGAAAATGAACCTTCCAAACAAGTGAAAATTATGCCAATTTTTTTCCACTATATCTACCAACTCATGTGCCCTTAGGTTCCGATACCATGAAGAATTTTTGGGTTCTTAAGGCTTCCCAATAGGCCTTTTTGGTGACCTCTTGTTGGGCACTAAGTTCAATTTAATTTCAAATTGTTTTTGTTGTTGTTTAGGACAGCCAATAAGTTTTATATTTCTGCCCACTGAAACTACCCCTTAGGAAGGGATTGGTTTCTCCTTTGCAGATGTTGATTTGAGGATTTAATTAGGAGGTTTTTGTTGTCCAAGTTATCACACATAAAAATACACAAAATAAGTGAATACCCTCTAGAATATTTAATACCTACAACTGATAAGTAAATAAGAAAACCATGACAAATGAACACAAGTGTTTTTGGTCAACATGACCCTTGAAAAACCACCATGGGGAAAAACAATAAGAGAGTAGATGTATTATGGATATCTCAATCAAACACTATAACTATGGAAACATACAAGGGAAACTAATACATGTGCAAGGTCCTGCTCCAGCTAAGCAATGGAGTTCCTAGTAATTAGCACCTCCTTGAAGAATGTACCCCTCATATCCTTCAAGAGCATGCTAGATTCCTTGCACCCCCCTCTTGGATATAACTAAATCTCATGGATGAATGATGCAATAGGTGCACCCCTATCACTTGGTGCGCCCTCTCTCTTGACTCAACCTTTGCACCCTCTACTTGTGGTTAACCCTCTCAAAATGGTATGCCTCTCCTCATGCATTCTAGTGTGCACCGTTCTCCACAATGGTGCACCCTCAAGCCTGCAATCTCCACAATGATATTCCCTTCCTCTCCTTGATGCACCTACTTTATCCAAACCCTCTCTTCTCCTCTCCTCCTTCACCCAAATCACTCAAGTGAACAAGTGAATCTCTATTTTTCCCTTTTTCCTCCTTTATCCCCATCCTTAGGCTAACCTAGAAAACTAATGTCCAAGATTATATCTTAGGCCAAACCTCCAATCCATAGTTGATATTAAATCTCTAAACTGACTCAAGTATCCTCGGTCACTTTATGTTATTAAAGTCACTTTAATTAAGTGAAATAAAATCACTTTAGCTTTATAACTTAAAGTAAAGTGGTGAGGATCAAATATTCCCCCCTTCGTGTTTAGAGACTCACAAACACAAGGGGAACACTTTCCAAGGTACCCAAATATCAACAACAATCACAAGTGATAGGTACAAAAACAAGAATAAAAACATAACCTATAACAGAATTATGATCATCAATGTCACCATCCTGATTAGAATCAATGAAACCAACTAGAAAAGGAACCCCTCCTAAAATATAATGTATCTGAAACTAATTTGTACCCTATATATACAAAGGTATACCTTTTTCTACTTTCCAATGGCTCTCATGGGGTGTTTTCATATATCGGTAAACAATACCAACACCAAAATAAATATCAGGATGTGTATGAGTCAAATGCAAAAGGATACTAAATAACTTATGATACAAAGTGGCATCTACTTGGAATGTAGTACAAGTGGCAGCAAGTTTGACTCTAGATTGGAAGGAAGATGGTCTTGGTTTACAATATTTCATGTGAAAGTGGTGAAGTTGCATGCATACTTAGACTGGGAAAGGAATTGTTTCATTGTTTTGTAATACTTGGAGGCCAATAAAATAATGAAAATGTTCGAAGTTTGCCATTTCAAATTTCTTCTTAACATTGGATTTCACATGGGTTAAAACCTTGAGGTCACTACCAATGAGTATGAGGTCATCAACATAAAGAATGAATATTATGATATTGTTATGGACTTTATTGGTGTAGACATTAGGTTTAGAACGACATCTAGAAAATTTGGTTTCAAGAAGAAAGCTATCCATTTGATCCGAAAATGATCTTTTAAAGACTTGGTTAAGTAATTTGCATGAGTTGATTTACAATTTATAAATTGAAGAGAAGAATAAGATTTGATGAAATAATGTTGCATCCATAATAAAGAATGTAGAACATAAAATGAACATTAAGAAAAACAAACCATAACACCAAAGATTGTCAATGGAGGTGCATATGTCTCTGGGCCTTTGTCTCAGTGGGGTAGGCTTTCTTATTAAAATTCCATTCTTCAAAAGTAAATCAATTGGATTATAAACTCATCTCACTATTGTTTTCGTAACCTCAAGAATCCAACACAACATATGAAACTAAAAAAGGCTGGGTGTAGCTCCTGAAAATCGCCTCCAAAGTTTGCTTCCTCAATGGCTTCCCAGCATAAAAATGGCTTGAAATTTACAGCTTGGCATAATTATGCTAATTTCAACCTCCTATAGCTGTCAAAAACATGTGTTTTATATAGATTTTCAGTTTGGGGTCACAGCCCAACCTCCTCCCAAAATATGGCCTCAAATAGGGCTCCCAATCCTCACTTTTTGGGCCTAAATCCATTAAAATAAAGCTAAAATACATTAAAAATCCATATTATATGGTTAAAAATCCACAATTGGAAAATATTTGGGTTCACCCCTTTTCTCTAGGCCCTTGGTCATGTGGCATGCCATGTGGCCGAGCATTGGCATGATAGGTGCTAAACGATATCCCTTTTTGTCCAAATCCCTAGTTGTATTCACCCATGTGGATGAGCACCATCCCACATGACACCAACATCCATTGGTTAATACTATGGTCTAGCTCCTTGGCACGTGCCTTGGTCAACGGGCTAGCCCTACCAACCCGTCGCTAACCCAAAAAACCAATGCTAACTCAACTTAAATGGATATTGTGCCACATGTTATAACAAGTAACAAGGTAGCTCGGGTGGCTAGTACATTTGGTGAGGTTATTTCGCATGCCCAATGGTTGGGGGTTTGAATATACCTGAGTGGAAATAAAATTTTGACTCAAGCCTTATTGGCCTAATCCGGGGTTCCATGTGGCACCTTGTTATTGGGCCACATGTCGCCTTTGGATTTGCCCCATACACATAGTCAGTGCACAATCACCATGTCCATTCATCTTGTTGTATCCCATGCCACTACCCCGTCAGCCTGCAAAATTAGCACCATACACCATGTCATGTGGCATAGACCCCCAATCCTCTGAACCAAGGTCCACATAGGATCGTTCTAAATATGTGCTTCTGAGTCTAATTGACTCTTAGGTTCGTTCACAAGGAATCCTACACACACACAACAACAGTGTTTTTCCATAGGTCCTTATGAGTGCACTCTGTGTGAACCAACACAAAGCACCACTCAACTCCCCTGACCACAATAACAATGATCGTGCCTTTTTCTCCTTAACGGGACTTTCCTTTTTAGGATTTCAAGTTTCGTGACTTCACGAATCCTGTTGTCAAAGTTCTCGAGCTTTCCACCTTCCAAAACCCGAAATGTCGATTTTCCCAAAATACTTGACCGCGTCCTCCTACACAGCTATATCGCATTTCGCGACTTCGAGAGTTCTAGAATAAGGAATCCCAACCTCTTGCCTTCACAACTGAAGAAATGCCAAAAACCGACAAGTTCAGCAAAAGGCTGGCTTTTATTGAAACTTTTCACCCTTTCCTTTCGGGGTTTCGGACTTCGCGATTTCGTGAGTTCTGATGTAAGGCTTCCGGCTCTCTGACCTCCACAAACCCCGAACTCTGAAATAATATCTCCAATAGGATCAACGGCTACAAGCCTCCCTTCGATCCGATGGCCCACATGTTTTCGGACTTTCGGGTACTGGGATTCCAAGACTCTAGATCCTAGAACATTGTCCACTCGGGTTCCCAAACCTTGAAACATTGAATTTCCAAAATGCCACTTCACACTATTTCACGTTTCAAAATTCTGGGGATTCTCATGTGAAGTGCCTAAACTCTTGTCAAAGGGAATGCCGAAATCCTAATTCTTGAAATACTTAAATGCCACTTCAAGGATTTTTTGGGCTTCACAACTCCGGGTTTTTCCATACAAAGGCTCCTGACCCCTTATCGTCAAGACTTCCAGTATTCCGAATCATGAAATTCACATCAACTTCTGTCGTAACTTGCAACTTTGTGTTTTTCACTCCGCTGTGTCCCGATTGCTTGTCCTCAAGACCTCAGAAATTCCGAACTCTGAAATTCTGAAATGTCAAAATTTCTACTCCTCTACTTCTCACGCGATAATCCACTTCATGATTTGGGAGTTCTAGCGACCAAGGGTTTCGCCCACACTTTGGACTTACATCTCCCGAAATGTCGGAATGATCTCGACGATCTAACAGTCACGATCAATGGTCCATATTGAATCCTGTTTCTTGAAGGATGAATTCCTCCAATCGCTTAACTTCCCCCGCAACTCTCCTAGATCCTACGGTCCTTGCTATTTCGGGGATTCTCCATAGAGAATTTCGACCGCTCGATTTCTTCCTTGACAACTCCATGGAAATGAACCAATATCTTGTACTAGAACTCAATCCTGTGAAACGACTTCGACTCCCCCCCTTTGAACACTTCAAAGGCGTTAACCCTTCTGAGCTTCCCTCTAACAACTTCAAGTCACAAAAGAATTCATGGGTGCACTCCTTGTGGCAACCTATCAAATACTTATGGGTATTTGATCTCCTTGACTCTGTGCACTTCCCGCAACAACAGTCCCTCAACTCTCCTTTTGTTGATAAGTCCTAAGACTTCCAATGCCTGTGCATGCCTTGCACGACTCCTTGCTTCACTTGCACTTCCATTGAAATGAGAACAACAGTATCCCTCCTGAGCTTTCAGAGATGAACTATGAACCTTCGTCAACGCACACCTTGCGGACGTTTCACTACACTCTTTGCAGGAAATTCTCTCACTCAAAAAGAGAAACAAATGAAACTCATTCTCTCTCTCTCTTTCTCTTAGAATTTAAACATTCAACATGAAATCATACATACACACATAGAATAATACCAAATGCATGTCAAAGAGAGTAAGAACTGTAAGCAGACCATTCAACATGTATACATAGAAAACATCATAACACCATGAATCTGAATCAAAGATTCATATATTAATTCAATCTTCTGTACATGGGTTCTCCTCTACAAATCTTTTGCTATGGCTCTCTTCTTCTCTATGCTAATGTGCTTAATTGATATAATTATGAATGATACAATGATACAACGATGAGTGTGTCTATAGTCGTTTTCCCTCCTGTTCCTAAAACTATCTAATCTAGAATTTAAATCTACCTACTTTCATTAACTATGCATAAATGCCTCTACCTCCTACAGATGAGAGTGAATCATTGATGATCTGTTTACAATACGCAAGTACGCTTCCCTTTAACAATTACATTAATGCTTTAAATTTTTTTTCCAAAACATGTAAAATGTATGTTGCACTTTCCAGTTGTCTTCTGCCTTCATGCTCACTTGGTTGGCTGCTTGCGATGCTCCTACATCATACTCCCTTGCTTGAAAATTTTCATGAACTCCTGTTCATGAGCTCTTGCACGGTCTGTCCATGCTTCTGAATTTCTGGTTCATCTTCCCAACTGGCATCTTCAACTGAGTGTCCCTTCCATTTGACTAAGTATTCAAAATACTCTTTCCTTTTGGTCTTCCTGTTGACCCTCTTATCAATTATACTTTCCATATGTGGCTTTGTAGCTACAAGAATTTGTTTAGTCCACTGAACCTCTGTCTATTCACTATCTTCTCCTACTTCTTTATCTCTGTAAGGGTACAAATCTAATATGTTGAATATCAGTGAAATTTCGATCCCATCGGGTAATTCAATCTCATATGCATTTGACCCAAATTTCTTTACAATATTGCATGGTTCAATCTTCTTCATTTTGAGTTTGTTATATGTTCCCCTTGGGAACCTTTCTTTCCTTAGATGTGCAAGAATCAGATCACCAACTTCAAACTGAATTTCTCACCTATGTTGATCTACCCTATGCTTGCATTCCTGGTTTGAACTTTGTAATCACTCCTTAACTTGGTTGCCAAGCTCCTTCATTTATTCTGCAAAATTATCTGCACTAGCACTCCTGAATTCAACTTGTTCCACATTCTTTAATTCAAAAACTCCCCTTGTCTACATTTCATACACAATTTGAAATGGACTCTGCCCTGTGCTCCTATTGATTGAATCATTGTAAGAAAATTCCACCTATGGTAGAATGTGATCCCACTGACTGTGGTGTTCAGTCACTAGGCTCCTCAATAAATCTCCCAAGATTTTGTTCACAAATTTTGTTTGCCCATCTGTTTAAGGTTGATAAGCTGAGCTAAATGAAAAATTTGTCCCCAACTTCTTCCATAAAGTCCTCCATAAATGTCCTACAAACTTGCTGTCCCAATCTGAAATAATACTCCTTGGCAAACCGTGAAGTCTGACGACTTCTTTGAAAAACAGGTTCGCAATATGAGTTGTGTCGCTGGTTTTCTAGCATGGTATGAAATGTGCCATCTTTGAAAATATGTCTACCACCAAAAAGATTGAATCAAATCCTCTTTGCGTTCTTGGAAGCCCCAATATAAAATCCATGCGTACGACATCCCACGGCCTCTCAGGTATGGGTAATGGCTGGTATAACCCTGTGTTTTGCCTTTTTTCCTTTGTGTGCTCACAAATTCTACATCTGTCCTCAAATCTCTTGACATCTTTCCTAATTCCTGGCCAAAAATATGAGCCATTCAGTTTCGAGAACGTTTTAACATGACCAAAGTGTTCGGTTAATCCTCCACTATGTTTTTATTTCAGCAGATTCTCCCTCATGGAGCACTTTGGAATACATAAATAATTGCCCCTGAATAATAATACATCCTGGATCATATATTCATTCCACTGGATTTTGTCCCTGAGAATTGGATTCTCAGATGCCTCATACGCCTCTTTGAAATCTGGATCATCTCTGTACATTTGTTTAAGGTTATCAAAACCCAATGTTTTGACTCTGAATTCCTGCATCAACAAACATTTCCTTCTCAAAGCATCAACAACTTTGTTAACAGTTCCAAAAATATGTTTAGTTACAAAAGTAAAATTCTACATGTATTCAACCCATTTAACATGTCTTTGGTTCAACTTCTCTTTTTGAGTCACGAATTGCAAGGCATGATTGTCCTTGTACAAAATAAACTCTTTAGGAACCAAATAATGTCTCCATTTCTTCAGCGCTTGTATGACTGCATAAAATTCTTTGTCATATGTTGATTACTTAACCTTCACTTCATTCAGTTTCTCACTGAAGTATGTGATTGGTCTATCATCTTAGCTTAAGACCGATCCAATTGCAAATCCACTAGCGTCACATTTGACCTGAAATGTCTTATTGAAATCTGGCAACACCAAAATTGGTTGTTCAATAATCTCCCTTTTCAACATATTGAAACTTTTCTCTGCTTCTTATGTCCAGTGAAAAGACTTGTGTCTTGTCTTCACTGTGTCCATCATCAGTGCGCTATTCCCACTAAAATTTCAGATGAATTTCCTATAGAAACTAGCCAATCCATGGAAGCTTCGAACCTCAAATACACTTCCCGGCGATGGCCAATTATTAATCGCCTCTACCTTATCTAGATCCATCTTCAACTCATTTGTAGAGATAAAAAAACCAAAATAAATAAGTTTTTTCCTCATAAATGTCGATTTCTTCACATTTATCAGCAATTTCTCTTACTTGACGCAAACCCCCAAACCCTTAGTTCCAAGGTTCGCACAGGATCGTTCTAATCTACCCTTTGAGTCTAATTGACTCTTTAGTTTCCCTTCATGAAATAACCTTTAGACATATCAGTGTATCCACAGATCCTTATGGGTGTGCCCGTGTGATCAAACACGAAGCATCAACCCAAATTTCTTGACCCAAAATAAGATCGCGCCCTTCGCAAGTTCGGGACTTTGGGTTTCGCGATTTCGCAATTCCTGTTATCGAGGGTTCTTATCTCTACAACTACCGAAACCTAAATTGTCGAACTCTGATACACTCGAAAAAGGTTGACTTTTCAACGGGCTTCTCACTTCATCAGGATTTTGGACTTCATGATTTTGCAAATCCAAATGCAAGGCTCTCCGTCCTTGAACTTCCAAACCCCGAAACGGTCAACAAAATTTGACTCCGCCAATTGACGAAGACACGCCACCTGTCATCCTTGCAGTTTTCTACCTTTGACGTAGACTCCTGCCACCTGTCACTCTTTTGGGTTCTCAGGACTTTCACTCCCAAAGCACTGCCTTCTCCGTTTCCCAACACCCGAAGTGCCGAAATCCCAAAACTTTAATCTAGGTCCTATTGCTACTCATGACTTCAGGATTTTTATTCCACTACACTCAACTCCTTGTCGCTAGGATCCCCGAAATGCCGAAATGATCTAACGGCTTGTACAAAGCACAATCAATTATCCACGTTGATTCTAGATCGTAGAGTGGTAAGCTCGCCTGACGCGAACCACCCTGAAATTTCCTTGGATCCTACGGTCCTTGTGATTTTGGGGATTCCCCACAAGGAATTTCAACTGCTTGTTGCTCCTTGATAACTCCTATGAAATAAACCAAGGTTCTTTCTCTGGGATTTATCTTCTGCAAAACGACTTTGCTTCATCTCCCCCTTGTTTGTCTCAAGGCACTAACTCTCCTGTGCTTTCCTTGCAACCTCGAGTCTTCAATAAGACTCCTGCACGCACTTCTTGTGGCAGTCCCTCAAATACTTCTAAGTATTTGATTCTCTCGACTCTGTGCACTTTTCTGCAACAACAGTCCTCCAATTCACCCCTTGGTTGATAATTTCTCAACTTTCAACTAGCCTACACACACCTTGCACGGCTCCTGTGTCTCACCTGCACTTCTGCGGGAATGGGAACAACGGTATCCCTCCTAAGCTTTTAGAGATAAACTCTAAATCTATGTCAACGCACTTCTTGCAGATGATTTCACTGCACTCCTTGCAGGAACTTCTCACTTAGGTTGAGAAACAATTGAAACTCAGTCTCTCTCTCTCTCTCTAACTTCAAACATTTAACATGAAATCATACATTCACACAATATTAAAGCAAATGCATAACAGAGAGAATAAACAACCATAAGAATACCATTCAACATGTATACATAGAAAGAATCATAACACCATGAATCTAAATCAAGGCTTCATATATTAATCCAGAACTTCTGTACATGGGTTCTTCTTCTCAACTCTCTGCTACAACTCTCTCTTCTGTTCTCTATGCTCAATGATCTCTGATTCTTAATGTTTTAACGAGACAAAGGTGAGGGTGTCTATAGTCAGTTTTCCCTCCTATGCTCTAAGCTGTCTAATCTGGAATTTAAATCTACCTACTTACATTAACTATGCATAAATGCCTCTACCTACTACAGATGAGAGAAAATTTCTCATGATCTGTTTACATCCTCCAAAATATAAATCCAAGGTATGCCTTATTACATTAATATTTCAAAAAAATTCCAAAACACTTTTGCAATGTGATGAAATGTGTTGGCACTCATCCCAGCTGTCTTCCGCCCCCATACTTGCTTGTTGTTGGTAATTCTCCTGCATCATTGCTGCAATCTTCTCATCACTGTAGCTAAATGCTTCAAGCATTTTGCTTCTGTTTTGTTGAAAATCAATATATCATCAAGATATACAATGACCAATTTCCCTATGAAATCTTTCAGGACTTCATTCATCAATCTCATGAAAGTACTGGGCACATTTGTTAAGCCAAAAGGCATAACAAGCCATTCATATAGCCCTTCATTCGTCTTGAATGTTGTCTTCCATTCATCACCTTCTCTCATTTGGATTTGATGATATCCGCTTTTCAAATCAATCTTTGAAAAAAAAAATTCTCCACTCAAGCAATCCATCAGATCATCCATCCTTGGCAATGGAAATCTATATCTGATGGTAATCTTGTTGATTTCCCTTGAGTCTGTGCACATCCTCCAACCTCCATCTTTCTTTGGGCTGAGCACTGTTGGAACAGCGCATGGACTTAAGAATTCTTGAATCAACCCTTTGTCCATTAAGTCCTGGACTTGTCTCTTGACGTCTTCATTCTCTTGCGGCATCAATCTATACACTCCTTTGTTTGGTAAACTAGCTTCAGGTATAATATCAATGTGATGACTTATACTTCTGATCAGTGGCAATGAACAAGGTAGTTCGTCCACTACTATATCAGCGAAATCTTCCAGCAACTTATGTATTTCCTCTGGTAAATCATCCACTCTTGTATCGGTTAAAACAATTCTAGGCTTCCTGACCATAATCAATTGTGTATCTTCCTTCTTCTTAACCTCCTTAAGAATTTCCTTCCCACTCATGAGAAGTGCAGTGTTGCTCACCTCTGGTTTCACTTCTTTATCCTTAATCAACAACAACATGTGAGTTCTCCCATTCTTCTCCAGGGTGTATGTGTTCTTTCCCCCATCATGAATCACATTATTGTCATATTGCCACATTCTACCTAGCAATAGATGACAAACATCCATGGGAATGACATCACATAGTATTTCATCCTTATATCCTCCTATTTTAAATTCAACTAAACATTGTTTAGTGACATTTACCTGATGTCCTTTTTGTAACCACGAAACTTTTTATGGGCTTCAATGTACAATAGTCTCCAGCTCTAGCTTTTCTACCATCTCTATAGAAATGAGATTGTTTGTGCTACCACTGTCCACGATGACATTGCATACCCTATCTTTGGTCTTGCAAGCAATCCGAAAAAGTCTGTTCCTTTGGGCTGGGTTCTCTGGCTCTTTCTCTGGCTTCAAGAGAACTTTCCTCATCATCAAGGATATTCTACCCTGAGCATCTTCTGGCTCAACATTCCATCCTTGTGCTTTGGCAATGTGAGTTGCACCTCCTTCTTTCTTTCTATCTGGACATTCATAGGATTTGTGTCCATTTTTTCCACAGGTAAAGCATTTTATTTCTCCACCTCTGCCTCTTCCTCTTCCTATGGTTCGAGGAAAATAATTCTTATCAACATACTGTCCTCTCTATGAGATTCCACTTCTCTCATGCTGAGTCTGAGGTTTCTTCCACTATTCTTTAGGTTTTTTATTCCTGTCCTGGGCAATTGTTTTTCCTCTGGCTTGACTTTTGCCTCAGCCTCTTTGACCTTGCTTTTGGCTCATCTTCTCTTCAGCTTTCAGAGCCATCTGATAAGCATCCTCCACATTTTTAAGGGTCATCATGCTCATCTCATCCTGAATGTCGTATCTTAGACCATTCATGTACCTAAAAAAAATTTCATCGTCGCTTTCCCGATGAACTACCCTGATGTTGATCTTGTAGAACTCTTCAGTGTACTCTTTCATTGTCATCAACTTCTATCTCAAGTTTTGCATCCTTCGAAACAGAGTAATTTGATAATCCTTGGGTATGAATTTGGCTTTCATCTTTGCAACCATTCTATCCCAACTCTTGATTTTCAGCTTGCCTTTGCAGCATCTATCAGCCTGTAGTTCATCCCACCATAATGCTGCATGCCCTTTAAGTCATGTGACAACATGTTTAACCTTCTTGTCTTCCTCAACATCTTCATAGTCAAAATATTTATCTAGAGCTCTAGTCCAATCTAGAATCTCTTCAACGTCTAGGTTTCCCTCATACATGGGAATCTCCATTTTTTTCCTGGCACCTATCCTTGCAACAGCCTTAAATAGGTGTTCATCTACTACATCCTCGACTGTGACTTCTTCTCCTCCATGTCTAGCTTCATTTTCACTGTCAGCCTCGCTGATATCCCCAACATTAACTGTGTGCCTCTGTGTTATCTCCATGGCATCAATCCTAGCACGTATTTTACGCATTTCCCTTTCCACTGCTGGATCAAGCATTGGTCTATCTCTTCTTCTTGGTTGCATGGCTGAGAAATATTCTTCCTTCTTCTGCTACAAAAAACAAAGAACTTTTTTTGTGCTCTGATACCACAACTGGTGCAAACCCCCAATCCTTTGAACCGAGGTCCACACAGGATCGTTCTAAATCTACCCTTATAAGTCTAATTGACTCTTAGGTTCCTTCACAAGGAATCCTACACACACACAACAACAGTGTTTTTCCACAGGTCCTTATGAGTGCACTCCATGTGAACCAACACAAAGCACCACTCAACTCCCCTGATTACAATAACAATGATCGCGCCTTTTTCTCCTTAACGGGACTTTCCTTTTTCAGGATTTCGGGCTTCACGACTTTGCGAATCCTATTGTCGAAGTTCTCGACCTTTCCACCTTACGAAACCCGAAATGACGATTTTCCCGAAATACTTTACTGCGTCATCCTACACAACTATATTGTGTTTCGTGACTTCGAGAGTTATGGAACAAGGAATCCTGACCTCTTGACATCAAAACTACTAAAATGCCGAAACCCAAAACATTCAGAAAAACAATGGCTTTTATCGAAACTTTTCACCCTTTCCTTTCGGGGTTTTGGACTTCGCGATTTTGTGAGTTTTGATGTAAGGCTTCCATCTCTCTGACCTTTACAAACCCCGAACTCTGAAACAATATCTCCAATAGGATCAATGGCTACAAGCCTCCCTTTGATCAAATGGCCCACATGTTTTCGGACTTTCGGGTACCGGGAGTCCAAGACTCTCAATCCCAAAACATTGTCCACTAGGGTTCTCGAACACTGAAACACTAAATTGCCGAAACGCCACTTCACACTATTTCGCATTTCACAATTCTAGAAATTTTCTTGTGAAGTGCCCAAACTCTTGTCAACAGGAATGCCAAAATCCCGATTCCTGAAATACTAAAATTCCACTTCAAGAATTTTCTGGGTTTCACAACTCTTGGTTTTTCAATACAAAGGCTCTTGACCCCTTGTCGTCAAGACTTCCGGTATTCCGAATCCCAAAATTCACATCAAGTTCTGTCATGACTCGGGACTTTGGGTCTTTCACTCTACTGTGTCCCGATTGCTTGTCCTCAAGACCTCCAAAATGTCGAACTCTGAAATTTTGAAACGTTGAAATTTCTTCTCCTCGCCTTCTCATGCGATAATCCACTTCGCGCTTCGGGAGTTTGAGCAACCAAGGGTTTTTCCCACACTTCGGACTTACAGCTCCTGAAATGTCGAAATGATCTTGGTGATCTAACAGTCACGATCAATGGTCCATATTGAATCCTGTCTCTCAAAGGATGAATTCCTCCAATTGCTTAACTTCCCCCGTAGCTCTCCTAGATCCTATGGTCCTCACTATTTCAAGGATTCTCCACAGAGAATTTCGACCACTCGATTTCTTCCTTGACAACTACTTGGAAATGAACCAGTATCTTGTACTGGAACTCAATCCTATAAAATGACTTCAACTCCGCCCCTTTGAACACTTCAAGGGCGTTAACCCTTTTGATCTTCCCTTTGACAACTTCAAGTCACAAAAGAATTCTTGTGCACACAGCTTGCAGAAACCTGTCAAATAATTCTGGGTATTTGATCTCCTCGACTATGTGCACTTCCCATAATAGCAGTCCCTCAACTCTCCTTTTGTTGATAAGTCCTGAGACTTCCATTTCCTGCACACTCCTTGCACACTCCTTGCACTTCCACTGAAATGAGAACAATGGTATCCCTCCTGAGCTTTCAGAGATGAACTCTGAACCTTCGTCAATGCACACCTTGCGGACATTTCACTGCACTCTTTGTAGGAAATTCTCTCACTCAGAAAGAGAAACAATTGAAACTCATTCTCTCTCTCTCTCTCTCTTAGAATTTAAACATTCAACATGAAATCATACATACACACATAGAATAATACCAAATTCATGTCAAAGAGAGTAAGACCTGTAAGCAGACCATTCAACATGTATACACAGAAAACATCATAACACCATGAATCTGAATCAAAGATTCATATATTAATTCAAGCTTCTGTACATGGGTACTCCTCTATAACTCTTCTACTACAACTCTCTTCTTCTCTATGCTAATGCGCTTAATTGATCTAATTATGAATGATACAATGATACAAAGATGAGGGTGTCTATAGTCGTTTTCGCTCATGTTGCTAAAGTTGTATAATCTGGAATTTAAATCTACCTACTTTCATTAACTATGCATAAATTCCTCTACCTCCTACAGATGAGAGTGAATCGTTGATGATCTGTTTACAATACACAAGTACACTTCCCTTTAACCATTACATTAATGCTTCAAAAAATAGTTACAAAACATGTAAAATGTATGTTGCACTTTCCAACTAGCTGCTTGCAATGCTCCTACATCATCATGCCATGTGTCAACCTATCAGTGGTCCACGTCAATGTATGGACTGCCATGCCAATGTCTATATAGTCCATGTGTCAAATATGTATTGTTCCAACTCAGCCTTGAAAATACAAAAAATGTCTGACACATGTCACACTCTAGTGTTTTGACGTTATCATGATGATGTCATCATTACATCATGCTGATGCCGTCTACCATGTCATGATGATGTAATATTGACATCAACAGTACGAACTGTTGACTTTGACGTTTTTTGCTTGTTTGGGAAAAATTTCAGATCGCCATAACTTCTCCATACAGAGTCCACTTTTAAAAAAGAACATACTGTTAGAATCGACACAACAATCCCTATGTGATGGCACTAGTTTCGTTCGATTCAGAGAAATTTGAAATTTTGGCCTTTTTGGATCCATTTGGATCACCATTTTAACCTACCAAGCTTGACGAGATTTCTTAATTCCATATAAATATTTATTAAGGTGGAAGATAAGGCTGGAGTCATTCTAAATATAGACAAGAGGTTGTTCCATGCAAATTTATTCCTACAATTCCCCATGCAAGAAGAAATATTTAACATCCATTTGATGGACCTCCCATTTATATGAAGTGGCAAAGAATAGGAAAAGGTAGATGTAATTCGTTTTGTCTATGGGGAAAGGGTTCCAGTATAGTCAATTCCTTCTAATTGAGAGAAAATACTATGGAAAATAATTGATACTTATATATTTTAACACTTCCATTTGGTGCATACTTAGATCTATACACCAATTTATAGCTGATAAGTTTTTTCCCCTTTGGAAGAGGTAAAATATCCTAAGTATTTATCACCATTAGGGAATTATATTATTCATTTATTTTTACATCCCAATCTGGATGAACATAAGTTTCTACAATGTTTTTTGGATCATGAGTCTCTAAAAATTGATACAAAAGTGAGGATTCCCATTAGAACTCTTACCCCCTCACATGTAGGGGTAACTAGAGGAATTGTTTTCTCCTATTATCCATGTTATAGATAACAATTCCATAGATGATATCCATGGGTCTCTAGGATGACCAATGATTCTTCCCACATATTTCTCAACTCACTCTAATTTCATCACTATGGTGCTTGACATACATGAGGTAATTTATTTGATACCTCATATAATATTTTAATTCCTTGTGTTATTGTCATGAACGTAGTGATCAACTGGTTCTGTCGAATAATGGATCAGGATTCTCTAAATTTGTTCCTTTTTCCTTGTTTCGCCTTCTTGGTTATCATCCCCTCTTAGATAAATGTTGTCACTCTTGGGTAGAGTTGTACTACTGGGGGATTTGATAGGGGTATCATGTCCATATCCCAACCCATGTTGATTTTTCTATATAAAATGATATATGATAGATATATTATTACAATGATGAGTGTTCCATATATAGAGAACATATGGTGATCATCCATGAAGGGATGCATCCCTTGGATAATAAATAACTATTTATTATTATTATTACTTATTATATATATATATATATATATATATATATATATATATATAATTTAATAATAAATAATTATATTATTAATTATTAATATAAGCGAATGTCTTCCCGATGTTGTCCAAACATCAACACTCTCTCTCAATGAGGGAGACATTTTTCATGATGCCAAGTTTGTCTCTAAAGTATACACACTTCACCCTAGACTCATGGCACATGTCTATTAGCCCTTGGAGATGTCTCCCCCCCACCTTAATCGAGGGGAAACGCTCCTTGTGGCTCTCCCTCTGATCCAACTAACTCTCTATGAGATCAGGCTCACTCTGGGTCCATATATGATATCATCTATTATCTTGAGTCTTTTATCATTCCTTGTCTAATCACCATCACTAGGTCAATGACCATACCAGGGTCGTTCACCACAAGAACACCCAGGTGAGTGAATGTCATCCCTATGCTAACTGACATGTGCAAGTACCTCAAGCACCTTAAGTCCATATTATTCCTTATCATGATCCAAGAAGGAATATTCATGGGCCCATTTACCACAAGTGCACCTTTATGATAAATGTATCATATAGCCCTTGGTCTACAACCCAATCTAGGAGAATTTTCTCCCAATGCTAAAACATCAACACTCCCTCTTAGCTAGGGAGGTATCTTTCCATGATTTGTTCATCTAGTAGGCCATTGACTACTTTGTAATCAACTAGTAGAACACAAATACTACCATGCCATCAGTATCTTGAATCATCTGTCATAGACTCTACGATCAAGTAGCACACAACTACTCAAAGTGATCTCGTAGTCTCCATGACAATCAGCTAGTAGCATACAACTACTACGATTTCCATCCAATAGAACATGATTGTGTTGATCCATAGTAGTACACAACTACTATCCAATAGTACACAACCATTACCAATAGCACACAACTACTACCAAGTGATACACAGTCACTGCCAATGGTACACAACCACTATAATAGCACATAACTATTGTCCAGAGACACACAGTCTCTGCCAGTGGTACACAACCACCGTAGTAGCAAACTATTTTTCACACATGGCACTCCCATATGGACTTCTATAGGATACTCCCTCTAGAAACACTAGGGTCAACTCCCCATAGTGTGTGATGTCAAGGTCGACTCCCTTGACATGTCCTCATGTTATTTCTACAAGGGACATGTCCTCATGTGCTCTCCACAAGGGACGTGTCCCCATCTACTCTCCACAAGGGAAATTGGGCTATAATCCCAAACCCACTTATTCCTTTTTTAGATAAGTGTCCTCACATATCAACTCAACTCAGTCACATAGGAGTACGATCTAGAGAATGTCTATCACATATGGCACTCTTATGTGGAATTCTAGAGACTAATCCCTATAGAAACACTAGGTTCAACTCCCCATAGTGTGTGACGTCAAGGTCAAATCCCTTGGCATGTCCTCATGTGCTCTCCACAAGAGACGTGTCCTCATGTTCTCTCTACAAGGGACATGTTTTCATGTTCTCTCCACAAGAGACATTGGGATATAAGCCCAAACCAAATTATCCCTTCTCGGATAAGTGTCCTCACATATCAACTCAACTCAGTCACATAGGAGTATGATCTTGATAATGTCTCCGGAAGCTACAAACATCAACACTCCCTCTCAGAAAGGGAGGCATCATCTACCACACTAATTATTTCATGGAAGTATGATCTGGAGAATGTCTCAAGAAGCTGAAAATATCAACACTCCCTCTCAACGAGGGAGGCATTCTCTACCATGCCAAGTCTGTCACAAAAGTACTTGAACTTCGTCCTGATAATGGGTTTGGTGAGATAATCAACAACCTTCTCATATGTAGGAAGGTACTGCACCCATACTATGTTCCTCTACACCATGTGTCAGATCAAATCTTTCAAGAAGACTCTGAAGCCTCACTGCTTCCATGAATCATGTCATTGGATATGATATATTTTTTCTTTATAGTACTGAGTGTTATAGTAGTCTATTTCAACTGCACTCTCTGCCTCGTGAGAACTGTATATCTCTGCAACCTATCTTCATCTCCTTACACATATCCAACTATACCACACTAGTACACTCTCTCTTCCAACTTAGTCTGCTCAAACGACGAGGTTGCTTAGGGTAATTACTGCAAAGAACTATATGGCTCTTTTCTTGAGAGTAGTTCCACCACTCTCTATGCAGTTACTCCCTATGGGATACTACAACTTCTCCCTCTGGAATATTTAACTTCTAAACACTGATATTGAGAGTAGCTTCTCTAATCTGTTAGCAACTTCCCTCCTCTGGGATTACTCTCTATGCAACTGGGTCCTCCACTTTCGTTTTTTATTCTCTTCCTCTACAATTGCTTTATCTGGAAATGAGATTTGCTCAATAACTACTCCCTATAGAGATGGAGGTGACTCCTCCTATGTCTCTTCTCCCTATGACATTGAAGGTATCGCTTCCTCATTCTCTATAGGTAACTCAGTCTCTACTCCTTCTCGATGTAGTACTGCCTCCCTTTATGGGAGTGCCTCTACATACACTAGAACTGCTGCCAATTTTTCTTCCTCAAAGTTTCATAGATTGACTCATATATTTGGAATGCTACACTTTAGGAAATATACTCTACTTATGTGGTTCTCAAAGCCACATAATTTTGTTTCCTGCAACACCAGGAAACCATTGCATATCTCAAAGTGAAGCTACACCCATAGGTGCCCTTCCTGTCCACTAAGATCCCTTCCCAATCAGAGTCAATGTATCCCTACAATCTCATGTCATTACTGGAAGTATATCTCATACCATGTCCAATTGTGTCTTGTAGGAATCTCAACACATGCTTTGCAACAATCCAATGTGTCTCTCTCTATTGACTCATGAACTAGCTAAGTGCACTCATTTCATAGAAAATATCTGGTCTGGTGTTAACTAGATACATCAATGATCCAATCATTTTTTTGTACATGGTCGAATCAATATCATTAGAATCGGAAGAGGATACACTTATTTTTTTTAGATTCATCACCATTGGTGTAGCCATGGTCTTACTGTTCAACATCCCAATATTCTTCAATATCTCAACTATGTACTTACCCAAACTCACAAAGATCTCATCATTCCTCTGCAACACCTTTAGTCCTAAGAAGTAGCACATCATACCAAGGTCCTTTTTCTCAAACTCATAGGCCAACACATACTTGCATTCAACAGTAAGGCTCTCTATACTGGTGAGGAATAAATCATCAACGTAGAGGACCAAAAATCATGGATTCACCATTAACAGCCTTGTAGTATAGGATGGGATCAACAACACTTTTTTTCAATCCAAAACTCATCAAGTTTCCATCAATCCTCACATACCAAGCTCGAGGTGTTTTCTTGAGTCCATACAGGGCCTTCTTCAACATGTAGACATGAGACTCCTTTGTTGGAAGATTGATTGTTGTCATTGATGTCAACCCTAGTCATGGGTTTTGGACCGCAAGATTGATAAAGGTATTTGGACATGAAGGAAAATGCGCATGCATATACAACACCCATGAATGGATAGTATACATCATGCTATTTCCGGTGGTATGTGGCACGTCACATGGATCCTCATGGTTTAGGAGAAATGAATTTTTTAAGATGACAAAGTGAATTGAAAAAGGAAGTACATGTAGGCCCTGAAAATAATTAAAGAAAATAATTACAAAATAAGAAAGTGTCAGGTCAGCCCTAATGTTAAAAGGAGGTGACATAAATGGTATAAATAAATATCATTATACATTCATTTGATACAAGTCTAATTTCAGAGGGAAGAAGAAGTAAAAGAAGGCTGGATTTCAAGGGAGGATGAAGTCTTTTGGTGATGTGTTCTAAGGTATGTTATTTTCAGGTCATCTTACCATTTTTGCTATAACATTTTTTCTAGAACGATTAAGATGGTTAAATCGCTATGGTATTGAGAAGACATATCAAGGTACCTCTGGTAAAAGGTTCAGCTCTTGATTCTCTATAATTATGGAGATACAATCTGTGGAATATAGGGTTTGTGACCAGTCCTGAAACTAGTCAATAAACAGGTGTTCTGGGTAAAACAATCATAACATTTTCATACAGACTCCAAATGAAGTGGGACCACTTCCATTGGAAATATTAAGGTCTTTAGTTTCTTTTGTGAGAGTTTCAAAATCAGATGTTAAATATTGAGCATGGGGCATGCTGTACAAGTTGGGTCTTCTGAACAGACCAGAATTGAATAAAGTCTACCATTCTTTCTATAACCTCTTTTTGGGGAGGATTCAAGGAGTGAAAATTAGAGGAGTTTCAGATAATACATTGAGTAACATTATAACAGGATCAGAGTACTCCAAGAATTGAATAATTGTAGAAATTTAAGAAGTCTTAGAAAGCATTATCAGGTTCTATGTGATGATTGGTTGATGGTGATAATTTAATGTAAAGTTTTATTATCTCTCATATATTCTTGGATGGAAGGAAGGGGCAAGGATAGAGATTTCAAATATCTCTTGATATTGGAGGATTGTATCTTCTTCTTGGAGTTTTATCCCTCCCTTTACATTTGGAAGCTGTAGCTACCTTTGGAAGTCATTACTTCCCTTGAACAAAAACTATTGATTATTTCTCATATATTGTGCATGGTGTATTGTGGTGTATTGGTGTAACTCTTATACTAT
>ML785639.1:368038-378557 GCA_009831015.1 Picea engelmannii | reverse complement strand
GCTTCTCATAGCTGCTGATGCTGTTTCAGCATCGCGATTCACGGGCTGTTCAGCCACGTGAATCGCGTTTGACTGTGTCGGCCTTGACTGCTAACTGTCAAGGCTCGTGTCTCAGCATCGTGGCGGTCTCCGCTGTGTCTCGGTATCTGCATTTCTGAACTGAGTGACAGCTCCGTGTTTCGGCATCTGCATCCTCGAACCATGTAGCTGCCTTGTGTTTCGGCACATGCATCCTTGGACTGTGTAGCAGCTCCGTGTTTCAGCATCGGTTCAACAACGCCTTTGGATAGTTCTGTGTTTCAGCATCGGCCTTGAATATTATTCTGCAAATATGGACACTTATGCACTTCTAATCAATGGTTAGGTCGAAAAGTAATGTAAAGTATTATGCAAAACAAATTAAACGTGTAGTAATGAGAAAGGACGTTGTGTACCTTGGAATGATCAGGTGGAATGATAGTATAAGTCTAAATATAGGTGATGAAGGGTATAACAATGGCAAAAAGTATGGGCAAAAAGGGTACAATATGTGGTCCTAACACTTTTCATCACATACTCAGATCCTCTACAACTTGAAAACACATTCTCTTTTGTATTCCACTATCCAAACTGGCCCACAACCAGTCACAACACATCCAAGCTCTCCAATAGCCAACTCATGCTTCTTAATCATACATTATGAATACTACTCAAACATGTGTAAATAACGAATGTACTATAGCCATCATATTAGTACTGAATCATAAGAGTGTTGATCACTCCATCAACCAACACATACAACATCACAACAACCATACCAAGAATGCCTCAAGCATTCACCTCACAACAAACAAGAGTATCGATCAAGACAAATAATGCAACCATACCAGAGTTTCTATGGCATATATGAGCCCATAGAATGCAGAGTTGGAACCTACTTCATCATGAAATAGCTTGTCATCAGCTCAACCACATATCTTCAATACCTCATCCACTGTACGTGCCATGTCCTCATTCAAACCGCGTATGTACACACCCTGGCTCAAATCATCCCACGTATGCATAATAAACTAGGGTTTCTGAAGCTCTGAGACGTTTTTCATCAAGATCTCAGACATTTCTGAAACTTTGATGCATCCATGAGATCCTCCTCACACTCTCTCTCTCAGATTAGATCTTCAATCATGCTCAAGAGATACACACAAAAGACACACAAGAGATGCTCACCAAAGATACACAATATATTCTCCCAAAATGTAATTTTCACAAGAGACCCTAGCCTCTTATTTATACTCTTCATATTCTAGGTCACTTAGCCCACTTCTAGGTCACTTAACCTATTTTCCATTTTTTAGGGTTAACCACTTTGCATAATTAGAAAGTTCTCCAATACTTTATCATTTAAATATTCTTTCTTGATTTTGTCACCTTACTCTATCATTTAAATAATCTTTCTTGATTTTGTCACTTCTCTTTATTAGTTAAATAATCCACCTTGACTTTGTCACTTTACTTTATCCTTTAAATAATAATTTCTTCTTTGCAAGATCTTTGACTGCTTTGACGTTTTGGGGCTTCAATCCAACATATGAGGGTCCTCCAACTTCATAATTCCATAACTCTCAAACCGTGAGGAGTTATGTGACATTCCACATGCCATCGGAAATGGCATGACAAGCACTATCCATGTAGGATAGTTTCACAAACAAAATCACCGATCTTCAATTATTCCACATACAAGCATGTATTCTCTCAACCACAACTCAATCACAAAGCGTCTTCCCATGAGGGCTTTCACCATAAGGGGACCACTTTGGATTTCATCCATTTTTACTTATTATCAACCATGACAAAAATAATGAGACATATTTACATCAAACAAACTATGAATCATATATCAAAGAATCCATATTCATCAGGTATCAATGACAACTCATTGGTCCATCTTCATCTATGGATCATATCAATGATAAGTTATTGATCCATCTTCATCGATTGGTTTCCACTTGACACTTATGATCCTTGATGCAGGAGCATCGCAAGCATCACTAGCAGCAAGCGAGCGCGGAGGCAGAAGACGGCTAGGACAAGCGTCGACACATTTTGTGCATGTTGAAACATTTTGAAAGTTTGAAATGCACAAATATTAATGTAACAATTAAGGAAGGCATACTTTCATTTATGCATAAGTGTTATAAACAGATCATGAGCGACTGCTCTCATCTGTCTTAGTAAAAGGCATTTAAGTCTATTTATGAAAAGTAGGTAGCTTTGAATTGTAGATTAGACAGTTTTAGGAGCCTAAGGGAAAACCGACTATAGACACCCTCATCTTGTATCATTTGTAGGAGGATTATCAATTATCAATGGTTATTATTGAGCATAGAGATAAGAAGCAAAGAGCTGTGTAGAGAAGAACCCATGTACATAAGTTCTGAATTAATATATAGAGCTTTGATTCAGACTCATGGTGTTATGGTGTTTTCTGTATATACATGCTGAATGATATGCTTATGGTTGTTTACTCTATGTTATGCCTTTGCTTATATGTTGTGTGAATGTGTGATTTCATAATTAATGTTTGAATTATGGAAGAGAGACTAAGAGAATGAGTTTCAATTGTTTCTCAACCTGAGAGAGAGGAGTTCCTACCAGGAGTGCAGTAAAATTGTCCGCAAGGAGTGTGTTGACAAGGGTTCTGAGTTTCATCTCAGAAATCTCAGGAGAGATAAAGTTGTTCTCGATTCCAGCAGAAGTGTAGGTGAAGCACAAAATCCATGCAAGGTGTGCGTAGGCTAGTTGAAAGTTCATAAATTATCAACCAAGGGAAGAATTAAAGGACTACTGTCACAGGGAGCACACAGAGTTGAAGAATTCAAATACTTGGAAGTATTTGAAGGGTTTCCGCAAGGAGTGCGTGCAGGAGTCTTTTGAAGACTCGAGTTTTGCGAAGAAATATCAGGAGGGTTAGTGCCTTGAAGTGTTCAAAATGAGGTGCAACAAAGTTTCTTTGTAGGTGGTCAAGTTCCACGGAGGAATACCTTGTTCATTTCACAGAAGTTGTCAGGGAAGAAACGGATGGTCGGAATTCTCCATGGAGAATTCGCGAAGTCCCAAGAGTCGTTAGATATTGCAGAGGAGAAAGGGGAGATACGGTGAGTGGTTTTCAAAGTATAAGCTCAGGTTAAATAGGGTCATTAGATCCAAGCCAACAAGGTCCATCGGAGCACTCAAGAACTCTCATTTCGGAGTTCGGAGGTTTGAAGGGGTAGAAGAATCTATTTCAAGGATAGGGGAAAGCAGAGAAGTGACAGGTAGCATACCTGTCGACAAGTGAAGTTAGACTCATTGACCATTTTGGGGTTTTGTGAGTTGGAGAACCAAAAACTTTGCATCAAGATTCGTGAAATCACGAAGCAAGAAGTCTCGAAAGGGAAACAGTTCCATTGTGGGACTAGCATTGATAACGAGTCGAAATTCGGCATTTCGGCATTTTAGAGGATAAGAGGTCGATAATTTTGTTACGATATTCTCGAAATCGTGAAACACTATATGACCATGGAAGAGGACGCAACAAGAATTTCGGTGAATCGACAATTCAGGTTTTAGAAGTTGAAGTGTCGAGAAACTCAGAAGAAGAAGTCATGAAATCTGAAGTTCCGAAATCGCGAAAGGCGTGACCACATTATTTGGTCAGGAGGTTTGGATTGATGCCTAGTGTTTGATCACACGGCTCAATTCATAAGGACCTGTGGAAAGAACCATTGTATGTGCATTGGATTCCCCAAGGAGGAATTGAAGAGTCAATTAGACTCAATGTCAGTTCAAGAACGATCCTGAGTGGACCTTGACCTGAGGGTTGGGGGTCTGTGTCAATTATCATCAAGGACAATACATGTACATTGTTCATCAATCATCAATTACTAAGTCCTATCAATCAATCCATTGACATCAATCAATCACTTAATCACTTGACATCAATCCTTTGACATCAATCAATCAAACCATTGGCATCAATGACAACATGATCCAACAATATTTTCTTAGGGCTTAAGATAGGAAAAATTGTTATTTAATGATACAGGTGCTAGGTCTTTGACATAAATAGAGAAGGACTTCTCATTTTTTTTTTGTAAGCACACAGACATAATTTAATTAATCTAGCATAATATCATATGCACAAAAGTTCTTTACTATTGGCCTACAACTAGGGAAACCAGACCAACAATAAAGGAATAAGTCTTTTGTCCAGGTAGTTTGCATAATATTTTTACAAAAAATATTAAAAATAAGAGAAACAATATAGTAATTTAGATAGGGAATGGAGGAGACTCTATTTCTTGTTATTATGGTACTATTCATTCAAAATATGCTCTGGATACCTGCTAGTCATGGAGATGGAGGTCTTGTAGATGGGTCCTGGGGAGGCTCTAGGGAATATTGGGAAGCACTTTTAAAAGATGAGGAAGTCATATTTGTGCGTGTACTCGAGAGGTGACATAGATTTTCCTTAAGCATAGGGTGCAAGCCATCCAACTACAGTTGGATTGTGTTTTGGGTGTCTTATCGATTATGGAGAATTTGGCCAAGGAGGGTCTTAATTTTCCAATATAATTCAGATATTTTCCAATACTTAGTCGCTCTGGTGTGAGTGTTCCCAACATAATGGACCCAATATATGGTAGATTCAACCACCTTTTTCTCGATGGCCATTGTTCACTCTAGTGGAACCTCCTCTTCAACCTATTATAGGTTCTCCTGAAAGATGGAAGGAGTGTCAAATTGAAAGGAGGAAGTGGTGGAAAAAGCATCATGTTGGACCCTATATTCTGGAAAATCATCTCCAACCTAGAGAGAAGAAGGATTGGATGGAGAACCTCATCCACGATGATACCCCCTAGGATATACCTTGTCAGGCACCATCAAAGCCCCAACCTCAGAACGATGATGAGGATAAGAGGAAAGTAAGATCCCCAGTTTTGATCCCTATGAATTACAATGTAATTGTATCAATGTGAATTAGGCTGGTGAGTCGATGTGTTTTGGGAAAAGAGCCCGTATTTATTTAAGGTGGCTATGACCAAACAATCTAATATGCAAATTGTATTTCAAAATTTCAATAATATAAATGTGATTCCAGCTACTAAGGGGAAATGAACAAGAGATGGGGACTGAATTAATCGACAAGAGAGGGAAGTGTCTAGGATAATGGCCAAGAGTGGTCAAAGGGGGGGATTACCCATGTATATCAATTTAACCCCTTTTCCTAAACTTTCCAAATGTATATGAACCTTCCCATTTCTGATTGAGTTTTCCCAAAGCCATTTATTGAATACATGTAAGAGCATAGGTGTGAGTGGTCACATCCCAGAGTTATTGGGAATATGGGGTTTGAGTACAATCATCTTGGGGAAGAGTGTGAATCAAGAAAGGAAAGCCAAAAGAGAGGAAATTCATATGGGTTGGGACAATAGCTTTTAGTGAGTCAAGTTTTGTGCATGGAAAGATGGGGAAAAGTTGGTGCAACCATGGATCCATGATTCTTGTTTAAAGATAGTGATTTATCTTGCACTGAGTCTATTATTTACATGTGTTATTGCTATGCATGAACTCTGCATGAATGGGAATGACTTATATGTTGTTGTAATGAACAATTTAGTTGTATTTAATATTGATTATTATCATGCTTTAGATGCATCTATTTTATGGTTATAGACAATAGTTAATCTATTATAATTTGTAGTTGTAAGAAATAGGAAACCGACTAACACTAAAAGAATTACTTTAGTTAGGAGAAGTTTTGTTTTATGTGTATTTTGCACGTAATGTTGCTTAGATGGAGGCTAGGTATGTTACAAAAATGGTATCAAAGCTTATAATGAGAGAGTGTTTCATAACGTGGCCCATCCTTGGTGGATGGGTATGTTACAAAGTGGTATCAGAGACCAATTTTCAATGATGAGCCTAGATGGATTGAGTTAGAAGAATGTTGAGGCAGAAAATGATAGAGAATTAATTTCTGGTGTGTGTTTTGAACTTGTTTATTTAAATTACTGCAGTAAACTTGAGAGAAAATTTCATGGGTAATGTGAAGAATTGATCCTCTTTGGAAATTCTGAACATAAGCAAATTGGAAAAATTTAGGTATTTTTACATATAATGACATTGGCATGACGTGGAGGCCACGTGTCGATTGATGTGGTACAATAAATACATGTACTTCCATAATGGAATGTACATGTTTTATGGGATGATATTTGGTGGGTGATGTGGAGACATGTGGCGGGATAAGTGTCAATCCCATGAAACTGTGGTAAGATCTTCAAATTTTTCTAAGTGTTAAGTTATCGTGAGTCTGTGTAGTGGAAAAATGGTTAAGTGTTGAGACTTCTCGGATGGACTTAAGTGTTAAGAAGTGGAAAAATGGTTAAGTGTTGAGACTTCTGGTATGAAATTATGAAAATAAGGTTATAACATTATGTGTCTGCAAGTCCGCTAGTTTGTGTAGATGGAAAAATGGCCAAGTGTTGGGACTTATCATATGGATTTATGAAAGGAAGGTTACAAGTTATGAGTCCGCAAAGGAAAAAGAAGCTAAGTGTTGGTAGTGGGTTCATGGAAGGAATGAAGAAGAGATATGACTTAGATCCATGATGAAACCACTAGCTAATATTAACGACAAATATCTAATGAAGAAGTGATCGGATGGTTATTGAGCATTGATACTATGTTGCATGTACTAATGAATGTTCCTTCACTATTTTTCCACCATAACGTTCAACTTAGAGCTTGGATTTAGGAAAATGAATAGTCTTTAGAAGGATATTGAGGAGTGGGTAAAATCATGAATATGGGTAACACTTTCATGACAATCAGGTCTCCAAAATTCCTAGCAACAATTTTTCGGCTGAAAAAATGTTGCTAGGAATTTTTTAGGCCAAAACCTTTTTTGGCTGAAAATTTGCACATCAAATTTAACGGTGCCCTCAAAATTCATGTACAGTGATTTTTGGATGAATCATTTTCCTATGGTAAGCATATTTTGGCCGAAATGTTTATTTTTAATAGATTCCGTTAAAAACTACGTTTCGACTGAAAGAATATTTCTGCCGAAAACCTGAAAATGGGATTGTTTTCAGGAAACTTCAAATTCTCTCCATATTACTTCATCCTTGGAGGTAGAAGACTCCTACAAATACTCAAAATTTAGTTTCAGAATTGATACCAACATTTTAAAAATTGAATCTACTTTCAATGGGTATAATTTGTTTTCATTTTCATTGTTTTTATCTAATTTTATTTAATTTTACAAAAAAATCATTGCATAATATTTTTAGGTTAGATTATGATTCGGTGAAATGAAAAATCCATATCTATAAAAATACACCGTGGACAATTATGGAAAATTTATATTCATAATCCTTAAACTGTTCCCTTCAAAAGGGTATTTTTAGATTTTACTTTGAAGTAAAAATTAAGATAGAAACATGGTGGAGGAAAACATGTGTTTAAAATATGTAACTTTTTCAGATTGGTCAACTTCAAAAAATTCTAGAAATTATAATATTCATTCGTTAGATTCAAAAATATAGTCATCAGAAAATAGAGTCTTTGTAGATTGTTGCAGTATAATTCATTTGTCAAAAACAAAAGTTTAATAATGGATACATTGTTGTGGGAAAAAATAACTCATTATCTTTCCCTTCATTTTTAAGGAACATACTGTCAAACAATTTCCAAATTGACATATCAAATCTCAATAAAAAAAATTTGAAAAATAGTCAGTAGAAAGCTAAAAAAAATCTTCACAAGTTTTGTTTTTACAGTAAAGTAAAATTCTAAATAAAAAAAATACTTTTGTTTATCGTAAGTTGAAGAACCTGTTAAAATTAAAAATAAATTGTCATAAAACAAGCAAAAGTGTTACCCATCTTCATGATTTTACCCAAGTAGAAGAGATATGTCAACCCATAATTTTTATTTGGGTGTTATAATTGCCCAGAAAGGCATAAATAGATTGTTGTCGAAGAAAGAAGATCAGACTGGGAACCATGTAAATGTTGTAACCTTTCGGTTAGAACTCAGATTGAGGCTTGGGTACAATCATCAAAAAAATGTTTCAAAGAGGAATACATCTAAGGAATCAATTTTTTAATTTGGTGTTTTATGTCCTTCATTAATTGGGATAAATAATAACTTGTAGCATTAATTGACAAAATTTCTATAGTATGCATAAATCTAACAAAAGCGGTTACTTGAACATGATCCAAAATTAGAGGTATAATCAGGTGGATTCAAGCCTAGGATTGAATTTCAAAGTAATGGAAACAAAGAAGAGCTTGTAGAAGTAAATCGAGGCAATAAAGAGCTACAAGACGAGTAACGAAAAGTGGAATGGGATTCCAAGAGCCATGTAATTACTTGATGTGAATATTTTTCCAAATAGTGTCAAAATTGGAAGAAATCTTCCTAATGATAGAGGTGAGTGCCAAAGGTGATTGTTGTGTAATCAAGATTGTAGATGCTTAGGATAGTTTTATCACATATACTTGTCAAGGGAAGCAGGTTGTCCAAGTTCGCAACCTGCACAAGAAACGTCAAAGTGCAGCATTCAAAGTAGTCCATTTTGGGCTCGAAATGAAAGCAACAGGCGAGATCATCTTCAGCTACAGACATTCCTTAGAATATCATATCAACGGTTCACGAGAATTAGGGGTTCTTAATATTGTTAAATTTGTTTTTCAAAGGTATGAAATCCTAAAACCCGAAGTGAGCATGAGTCGTCTAATCTGAAGAGACACATGGCACTAGATCCAGGCTACGAAGAAAGTCGTTGTAGGATTTTCCAAGTAAGAAGCGTCGAAGAGCCGAGGTGCCAAAGTTAAGAAATCCTGAAGTGGGCAAGCTCCCCGAGTTTTGAAATCCAAAGTAAATTTGGACTGTGGATCTTAGGGGACAGGTGGCAACCGATCCAATGGTTCGTGGAAGTGACTTGGGAGTTTTGGAAGGAAGCAAAAGTAAAATTCATGAAGCGCAAAGTGGATTTGGACCGTCCGATCCAGAGGGGCATGTGGAAAAAAATAAGTAGATTCGTCATTTTGTGGATCAAAGGTTTTGTATGGATAAAGGTGAAGGTTTTGCGAATTGTGAAGTCACAAAGAGCCAAGGAAATGGGTCTAGGTCATGGCCTGAGGTCGCATGCAGGATGGAGCGATGGAGAGGATCTGTGCCAAAGGCTGAAAGTGCCTGTATTGGTTAGAGAAGAAGATATGCATGGCCTCGAGGCCTCCGAGATTGACCCAAAGAAGTCATGGGAACTGCCTGGAAAATTCATGGGTGTGAGGCCTAGTCCTGATCTCGATGAAGGTAGTTAATGGAAATGGGGGTGGTGGTTGAGACCTCATCTCACCCCATAAATGGACAACGGGTCTATGACGACCATGAGTGCAGATTGGCAATCCGAAGTTTCTGTCTAGACAGATTTTCCTGCAAAACGCATAACTGAGGCGAGCTTGCCTTTGATCTGAGAAGGCCTACACAGTCTGAAAGAGTAGGCATTGACTGAAAAATTTAAATGCAGTGGTCCGATCATGCTCCCGGTGGTTGCAACATTTCCGAGTATATATAGGCAGTTTTAGTATTCTGTTAAAGGGGGGGAATGGTTGAGAAGTCTCCCTGCTATTGTAATATATTGATGAAGAACATCGGTTCTCTAGTTATGTACTTTATTTGAGACTTCTTGATTATTCTAATTCATCTTTCTTACCCCATATTATTTTCCTATGATACTGAGAGATTTCATGAATAACTGATTCACATGAATTGTTGTAATTCTATTATGATGAATGTTTGATTATAGTGTTGTTATAATTTCTTTCAGTTTCTTTGAGATTTGAATTCAAGACGTTCTTGTGTTTAATGTTTTCCTCCTTAGGCTGCTGGAAGACCTAATTTCCATGGCATAACTTTACACTCTCCTCACCAAAGTCTTCCCTCTATTCACCCTTACTCCAACTTAGTAACTGAAGTTGATTCCAGACATCAATTGCTTCTGCATGCTAGTCTAGATTTCTGAGTTAGAATGTTATTATCATTGAGTATTTTCCATTTGACCTCTTAAAACTAAATTACACTCACATAAACTGATGGGTATTGGGTTTACCTTCTATGCAATCTGAAGGTGACTTCTAGCACTAACATTTATGGTGCCATTGTTGTGGACGAATTGAAGACATTCCCTAGGATAGAATGACAAAGAGATTTTGATTATGAAGGTGCATCAGGTATCAGAACCATTGAATATTACATATTGCACCTAGAGACTCCACTATTTCAGTCTTGGCTACCATAGATAGACACACAAGGTCCACTTCACAACTACCTCTAGCTACACCTGAAGATGACCTAGAGAGGATTTTTAAGGAAAGAAAACTTTCTCAAGAAGGATTTAGTTGTTTTCCTAGACTGAAAATATCCCTAGGAGATCGATAACATTTAGATATGGCATTTGATGGTGATCAAAGAACAGACACACTCAAAC
>ML785639.1:346760-367903 GCA_009831015.1 Picea engelmannii | reverse complement strand
CGATTACTGAGAGGGGGGAGGTGAATCAGTAATAGCGTAATTATAATATTTTTTCTCCAAATAATCCAAGTGATATATGAATGTAGAATTATTATCCAATAATGAGCAATAAGAAATGAACAATCGCATGTTGGATCATGTTTTCATTGATGCCAATGGTTTGGTTGATAGATGTCATTTATTGTTGTCAAGTGATTGATTGATGATTGATGTAATTTATATGTATTTTCCTTGATGATAATGATAGATGTCAAGTGGAAACCAATCAATGAAGATGGATCAATGAGTTGTCATTGATATGATGAAGATGGATCAATGAGTTGTCATTGATACATGATACATAGTTGATGCATAGATGAATCATTATAGTCTTATCATTATTGATAAGGTGCACAAATGGATTAACTCCAAAGTGGTCCCCCTATGGTGAAAGCCCTCATGGGAAGACGCTTTGCAGATTGAGTTATCCTAGAAGAATGGTTGGAGGACCCATGCTTGTATGTGGAGTAATGATATGGAGATCAATGAAGTTATTAGTGAAACTATCCTAGATTGATAGTGCTTTTCATGCCATTTCTGGTGGTTTGTGGAATGTCACATAACTCCTCACGGTTTTAGAGTTATGTCTCTATGAAGTTGAAGGACCCCCATGTGTTGGCTTGAAGCCCCAAATGGTCAAAGAAGTCAAAGTTCCCTAAAAGAAGAAAGCATTATTTAAATGATAAAGTAAAGTGACAAAGTCAAGATGGATTATTTAAATAATAAATAAAAGTGAAAAAATCAAGAAAGATTATTTAAATGATAAAGTATTAGAGAACGTTCTATTTATGGAAAGTAGTTGACCCTAAAATAAGGAAAATAGGTTGAGTGACCTAGAAATGGGTTAAGTGACGTAAAAATGGGTTAAGTGACCTAGAGGATGCAAGTATAAATAAGATAGCTATGGTCTCTTGCAGATCATCCTTTTTTTGGATCAATGGAGAGATTCATGCGAGAATATCTTTTGGAGTATTGATGGAGAGGTTCTTGTGAGAGCATTTTTTGGTATGGATCTCTTGAGCATGATTGAAGATCTATTCTGAGAAAGCATGCATGAGGAGGATATCATGAACGCATCAAAGTTTTGTCAATGTCAGATATCTTGACGAAAAAATTCTCGGAGCTTCAGAAACCCTATTTTTTGAGGTATACATAGGCTTTAATGGGCTAGGGCCTGTACACACGCGGGTTGTATGAGGATAGGGCATGTACAATGGATAGAATGGTCAAGACTTGTGTTTGAGATGGTGCCAAGATCTTGCATGATGAAGCATGTTCCAGATGTGCATTATATGGCCTCAAATCTTTCACTGATACACTGGTACAGTTACATTATTGTCTTTATGGATACTATTGTTTGATTTGTTGTGAATGCTTAGGGCATTCATGGTATGGATTCTATGATGTGATTAAGTTTGGTTTATTTGGTTTATGGAGTGAGCAGTACTCTTTTGATTAAGTGGTGACATGATTGCTATGGTATACTAGTTGTTTATACATGATTGAGATAGCATTCGTATTGATTTGTTGTGGAGCATGAGCAAGTTATTGGAGAGCTTGGATGTGTTGTAACTGGTTGGTGGTCAGATTGGACAGTCAGAGACAAAAGAGAATGTTATATTGATTGTAGAGAATCTAAGTTGATCTTGAAGGACAAACCCTAACAGCTAAGAAGGTATATGCAGGTTGCTATATACATTGGCCATGTGTATACGCTGGTTGTAGTGAGCCAGAGCACATACACACGCGGGCTACACTACTGACAGGTCGCGTACCTGTTGACAGATTGATATATGTTGACGATTGTTGCCTCATCTCATTTGGTGCTGAGGGTGTAAGCTAAGTCTTTCATAATAGAGCTGCTGCTCTTGTATAGTTGTACTCTATTAAGTTGTTGTTGATAAACCCCGAGATTGTTGTCCACAATAAAAAGAAAAATTGTACATATATCTTGTATTATTTGTGTTCCTTGTGGTGATGACTTGTTGATGATATATTGCTGATATATGTTGTTGATATATGTTCACCTCTAACTGGTTATAAATGAAAACAAAGGGTAATGAATAAATTTTGAATGTTAACTAAGAATTTTTGTGCAAGAGGGAATATTTGGGAAAAATAGCCCCACACTCATTCAACCCCCCCTCTAAGTGTGGTAGGTGTGTCCAACAATTTGTTTTAGAGATGGGCCTTCACTACAAGCCTTAACAATATTGAAGGAGATCCATAGACACACAAATGGATGATGAAGTTCCAATCCTTGATGAGGAAAACTATTCGAGTTGGAGAATAGAGATGAGATTACATTTGAAGACAATGGGAGAAGCCATTTGGAAGGCAACCATTGGTGGATCAGTTCCATTGAATAACAAGTCAAAGTTTGCAGCTCAAAGGGAATGTTTTAAGAATGATGCATTGGCTCTCAAGACCATTCTTAGTGGAACCTCAAGCCCTATCAAAGAGGTCATGGGACAATTCACTTCCGCCAAGGATCTATGGCTAAAGCTAGAAGAGACATATCAAAGCAAGAAGGAGAAAGAACATGTTGAAGACCACTCCATCAAGATTATCAAAGGTAAAGAATCTCCAAAAACCCTTGATTTTATTTTTTCCAAATGTGATCTTGAAAACATTTCAACTGAAGATAAAGAATCAAGTGATGATAGCACAAAGGAAGAGCTTGAAAATATTTCAAATGAAGGCAAAGAATCATGTGATGGTGTTGCCAAGAAGGAAGATATTGAAGGTAAATAATCTCCAAAGACTCTTGATTGAAATGACTCAAAATGTGATGATGTTGAATTTTTCTCAAGTGAAGAAGATGATCTAGAAATAGTTTGTGTAAAGTTTGATGATAGTTATCCCATGGAAAGAATAGAAGAAAATCTATTAGAACTTCAAAAGGAAATTGAAGATGGTTTATATAGATATATAAGTGATCATTTTTATACACACTATAACTATCTTTCGGATAACACTAAGAAGTTTCTTAGGAGGAGTCAAAGGTACATCTTGAAGTTGAAGTGAATGCTCAAAGAAAAAGAAGAGAGTTTTAAGACTAAATTAGAAGAAAAGAAAGAAGAGGTCCCAAGACTAAAGAATGAAAAATAAGATATGAAGGTAGAGGATGAGATTAGAAAAAGTTTTGAAACTATTGTCCATCTCAAGATCCAAATTGAAGAAGCCAAAAGGGTAGAAGAAATTTTGAAGAATCAAATTAATGAAAAAGAAGAGTTGTGTTGTAAGTTAGAAGATGAAATTTTTGACCTTAGAAAGAAGGTAGAGAAGTCAAACAAATTCTTGAATAGCTCAAGAATCTTGGATGAGATATTGGAAAGTCAAATATCACCATGTGATAAATCAGGTCTTGGATACAAAGGAGAAGATACACATGTTGGAGAAAGCACCTCAAAGAAGCATGAGGTAAGTCCATCAAAGAAGGAAGACAATGTTGCAAAACAACCATCTACACAAGGCAAAGAATATCTCAAAAGAACAAAGCAAGAAAGACATCAAGAATCTACTTTTGGGACACCAAAGAAAAGGTATGAAAGTATCTTTCATGGGCATTGTTATTCATGTAATGGATATGGTCAGAAATATTTTGAATGTAGATCTTATGAAAGGAGATATAATGGAATATTCTATATGAGGTGTTGGAGATGTGATCAAGTAGGACATATTGTTATTCACTATAACACCATGAGATGCTACAGCTATAATGGATTTTGCCACAAATACTAGGAGTGTTGGAACACAAGAAGAAAGTACATGATGAAGAATTCACATAGAATAGTTAGCAGAAGGAATGAGGTAAGAAAGGGAGAAATATTTGAAAATATGGATGCTCAGAACTCAAGTTTTGAGGAGCAAGGACACCTACATAAGTGGGTGAAGAAGACAAAGCAGCCAGAACAGAATGAAAGACTAAAGGGAAGCTCAAGTAAGTCATCTACTAAGGTATACATGGGTGACAGTGGTATCAGTCATGTGCATACACAGGCTGACCTTGTATAGGTCATGTACATACACGAGTTGTATCTGCAACAAGCCACATATATGTGAAAATCCTTGGGAAAAAGGAAATGCACATGGATTGTAGCTTTATGTGATCGTATAACTCTGTGTTGTAGGGTCTGACATTGTTTATTGTAGGTTCTAACACTATTTGTTGCAGGTTTTCATGGTTCTATGTTAGATCATGTAAGGTGACGATGTAAAATGTTGGGGTACATGGCTGGTACTTTTTGAAGTTTCATTGATATATCTTATGATGTGTTATTAGAAGGATATGTTGGATATCATGGTGCATACATTTGGAATATGGATGGACTACATATTAAGACATGTAGTCGATGATTTGATGAGATGATCATGTTGTACATCATTGATAGTTGATGCATGATTGGTACACTTCTAGTACATTGGGAGAAGTACCTACTAGCAGGATGATTGGCACATGTTTTATGGAGGATTTGGCATACATGTATAGGATTCATCATTTTTTGGTAATGGTGCATGGTGGTGTACATGTTTTGGTACACTCATATATGGAATATGCTTGATGATACTATGTTATTGGTATTACTTGATTAGCACAAAATATTGGTATTTGTTTGATACATGGTTATGATACTTGGTTCATTATGGAGACATAACATGATTGATATGACACATGGTTGACATATTGGTGGATGCACATGGTTGGAATATTGGTATATGCACATGGTTGGCATATTGGTCGATGCACATGGTTGAAATATTGGTGGATGCACATGTTGGCATGTTGATATTTTACTCATGATTCTCTATCTTTGACATATCTTTTGTTTCATGATGGTTGGTATGGAATGAGTTTGATGCATGAATAGGTACAAGGATCATTATAGGGTAGCATATTTTTGATCTTGTAGAGAATATAGGGGGAGACATACCCATAGGGGGAGTCATTCTTCTTCCCATGATTCTAGGAGATATTTATCAGATGCATACCTAGAAAAGAGCCATATATTTGAAGAAAGAGAAAAGAGGCATAATTCCAGGAGGAGTGATGGTCACAGGGGGAGTATGTTCGATGTATCTTCAACATTACATCAGAGTGATATACCTTTTTCAAAAGGGGAGATATTATTCAGTGGCAACAAGACAGGGGGAGCAACCCCAAGAGGAGAATGGCCCTTTGCCATTTATGTCAAAGGGGGAGAGATAGTCACATTGATGTGATTATTGATTGGGATAGATAGTCACATTGACTATTGTTGATATGACTAATGTTTACTAATAGGGAGATATAGTCATATTGTTATGATTGATGACTGTTGATGTAGAGCATGCCTTGTCTACATATTTGACATCAATAATTGGTAATTGTTGTTGACATCAATGTTGGTATTGCCATCAATGCCAAAGGGGGATATTGTTGTATCATGTTGTCATTGATGCCAATGGTTTGATTGATTGATGTCAAGTGATTGATTGATGATTGATGTAATGTATATGTATTTTCCTTGATGAGAATGATAGATGTCAAGTGGAAACCAATTGATGAAGATGGATCAATGATTTGTCATTGATATGATGAAGATGGATCAATGACTTTTCATTGATACATGATGCATAGTTGATGCATAGATGAATCATTATATTCTTATCATGATTGATAAGGTGCACAAATATATGAACTCCAAAGTGGTCCCCTTATGGTAAAAGCCCTCACGGGAAGACACTTTGAGGATTGAGTTATCCTAGAAGAATGGTTGGAGGACCCATGATTGTATATGGAATAATGAGATGAATATCAATGAAATTGTTGGTAAAATTATCCTAGATGGATAGTGCTTGTCATGGCATTTCCGGTGGTATGTGGAATGTCACATAAATCCTCACGGTTTGAGAGTTATGGCCCTATGAAGTTGAAGGACCCCCATGTGTTGGCTTGAAGCCCCAAATGGTCAAAGAAGTCAAAGTGCGCTAAAAGAAGAAATAATTATTTAAATGATAAATTCAAGTGACAAAGTCAAGATGGATTATTTAAATAATAAAGAAAAGTGACAAAATCAAGAAAGATATTTTAAATGTTAAAGTTTTGGAGAAATTTCTATTTATGGAAAATGGTTGACCCTAAAATAAGGAAAATAGGTTAAGTGACCTAGAAATGGGTTAAGTGACCTAAACATGGGTTAAGTGACCAAGAGGATGAAAGTAGAATTAAGATAGCTATGGTCTCTTGCAGATCATCCTTTTTGTGGATCAATGGAGAGATTCTTGTGAGAATAGATTTTGGAGTATTGATGGAGAGCTTCTTGTGAGAGAAATTTTTGGTATGGATCTCTTGAGCATGATTGAAGATCTATTATGAGAAAGAGTGCATGAGGAGGATCTCATGAATGCATCAAAGTTTCGACAATGTTGGAGATCTTGACAGAAAAAGTCTCGGAGCTTCAGAAACCCTAGTTTTTTAGGTGTACACAGGTTGTAATGGGCCAGGGCGCATACACACATGGGTTGTATGAGGACAGAGCACGTACAATGGATAGAATGGTGAAGAATTGTGTTTGAGTTGGTTCCAAGCTATTGGATGATGAGGTAGGTTCCATATTTTCATTCTATGGCCTCAAATCTATCACTGCGACATTGGTATGGTTACATTATTGTCTTGATGGATACTATTGTTTGATGTGTTGTGAACGCTTAGGGAATTCTTGGTATGTCTTCTATGATGTGATTCATTTTGGTTGATTTGGTTGATGGAGTGAGAAGTACTCTTTTGATTCAGTGATGACATGATTGCTATGATATACTAGTTGTTTATACATGATTGACATAGAATTCATGTTGATTTGTTGTGGAGCATGAGCAAGCTATTAGAGATCTTGGATGTGTTGTAATTGGCTGGTGGTCAGATTGGAAAATCAAAGACAGAAGAGAATGATATATTGATTATAGAGAATGTGAGTTGATCTTGAAGGACAAACCCTAACAACTCAGAAGGTATACGCAGGTTGTTGTATACACTGGCCGCGTGTATACACTGGTTGTAGTGAGCCAGAGCGCATACACATGCGGGCTGCACTACTGACAGGTTGCGTACCTATTGATAGATTGATATTTGTTGAGGATTGTTGCCTCATCTCAGTTGGTTCTGAGGGTGTAAGATGAGTCTTGCATAATAGAGTTAGAGCTCTTGTAGAATTGTACTCTATTCAGTTGTTGTTGATAAACCCCCAGATTGTTATCCATAATAAAAAGAAAAATTGTACATACATCTTGTGTTCTTTGTGTTCCTTGTGGTGATCACTTGTTGATGATATATGGATGATATATGTTGCTGATATATTTTCACATCTAACTGGTTATAAATGACAATGAAGGGTAATGAATAAATGTTGAATGTTAACTAAGAAGTTTTGTGCAAGAGGGAAGATTTGGGAAAAATAGCCCCACACTCATTCACTCCCCCCTCTAAGTGTGGTAGGTGTGTTCAACATCACACACATACACAATACACTAGTTTTTTATGTGGAAACCCAAATCGAGAGAAAACCACGGAATGTTTTTTCTTATATGTCTTGAAGAATTACATTCATTGGAAGCACCAACTTCCTTTGTTTTCCATCTACAACTGGAAGGAGGCTCCAACCCCCTAGTTTCTCAGGCTACAACCCAAGGGAAGCTCCAACTCCCCAATTCTATAGCTATAACCAGAAGGAGGCTATAACCCCCTATGTTCTCCAGCTACAACCGAAAGGTAGCTACAACCACCTGTCCTTTCCCCGTCCAGTCACTCTGAAGTATAAGTAGAATGATGGAACCACTGTCAACTTGTCATTGTGAGATATATTGTCATACAATTGTATCAACCTATACCACTAACATGTATCCAATCTATACAACTTTCGTATAATCAATCTGTACCTAAACTGAACATGTATCTACAAAATTACAGCATATACACTACCTGTAGTGATGCAGCCCGCGTATGTATGCACCCTATCTTTTATGCAACCCATGTATTCCTTCTTAAACTAGGGTTTCATTTCAATTGAAAACTTTTAAAACTCTATAACTTCTTTCACATAGATATGTAACCTGTCACTATATCCAGACTATAACTGTACCCTGTGCATGCATCCTCATACATAACCTATACTCAAGGCAAGTATGTCTCTCTCTAGTCATGTGCCATATAGGTATGTGTAATCATGAACAAGTATAGTATCCCTCACATGATCTTAGTCATGAACCCCTTTCTGATATTCAACTTCTCAATACATCAATAAATACAAGATCTCAACCATGTACCATAAAAACTCCTAGCAATATGCCAAGAAATACAAGATGTGCCTCAACAAGAAGTATCAATGAAAAATATACCAACACTGTATTTATGTAGATCTAACTTATACAAAAGATCCCATGTAGCCACTAGTCTCTCTAGGGAGAATCCTCAAATCTCCATTGCCATTCCTTAGCAATATGCTAAGAAATACAAGATGTGCCTTAACAAGAAGTATCAATGATAAATATACCAGCACTGTATTTATGTAGATCTAACTTTAAAAAAAGATCCCATGTAGCCACTAGTCTCTCTAGGGAGAATCCTCAAATCTTCATTGCCATTCCTCATGCATATATCAAAATACAACTATTTAGAAATAAGACATACCTTTTGAACCAATAGATAGATCTGATGTATCTAAGCACTCTAGACCTTCTTGGGAGCTTGATCTTAGAATCTAGAACCTATGCACCTTCATCTTCTCAAGTTTCATGGATTTATCAACATGTACTCACCCTATGCACAGCCAACCCACGTACATACTAACCCTATACACAGACAACTCGTGTACGTATGCACCCTATACATAGACAGCCCGCATATGCCTCAGAAAATAGGGTTTTCTGTGAATCCAAGAATTTCATCATCAACCCTTCGTGCTACCTCAGACATTTGCCACTTTAGATGTATCCACAACTATTTACAAGAAGATTTACACAAGAAAATAAATATACAATATGTACAAGTGTGTTCTTAATGAATGAGCTTTGCCTCTTATTTATATCTTCATGTAGAATTATACTTTCCTTATTTTAGGGCTTGTTCATTTAAAATAAATTCTTTTGCAAATCACTTTGACCCTTGGGGGCTTCTATAAGACTCATGAGGGGTTCTCCAACTTCATATGGTCATAACTCTCTAACCATGAGGAGTTATGTGGCGTTCCACATACCACCAGAAATGGCATGACAAGCACTATCCATCTAGGATAGTTTCACTGGAACATTCACTGCCCTTCATCTCATTATTCCACAATTAAGAATGGGTTCTCTCATTCTACAAAGCGTCTTCCCGTGAGGGATTTCACCATAAGGGGATCACTTTGGATTTGATCCATATTTACTTCTTATCAACCATGACAAAACAATAATGAGTCATCTTTACATAAAAAAATCTTGGGTCCATTACCCAAACCTTTGTGCTATGGGGCTTCCTTCAAGGGTTGACATAAATGAAAACCAACCTTAATAAACAATCTCCCCCTTTAGAATTGATGGAAACACACTGATGCAATACTGAAATCATATCACTCATGCTCCCCCTGGAACCATGCCTCTATCCTTTGCATATGATAAGTATGCTCCCCCTAGAACCATGTCTCTATCCTCTGAATCTGATAAATCTGCTCCCCCTGGAACCATGCCTATGTTCTCTGCATCTGATAAATATCTCCCCCTTTGTAATCAATGGAAAAGGTATATTTCCTTCTAGGGATTCTTCCCCTGACTGAATTGTCCTCTTATGGTGCTTCCTCGTGTAAATCTAAGACATATAAGATAATCATTCAAAAAACATTCAAAAAGAATTCATTTTGGAGTAGAAATAACTCCAAGTCTTTGGTGAAGATATTCAAAGGCTTCCCATTGAAGTGGTTTTGTAAAGATATCTGCCACTTGTTATTTTGTGCCCAGATACTCAACTCTAATATTATTTTCTGCAACCTGCTCCCGCAGAAAATGATACTTGATTGGAATGTGCTTCATCTTGGAGTGCATCACCAGGTTTTTCGAAAAACTGATGGCGCTTGTATTATCACAATAGATTGGAATGGGCTCATCATACTCAACCTGTATATCTGTCATAGTTTGTTTCATCCAAAGAACATGTGTACAACATGATGTTGTTGCAATATAATCTGCCTCGGCTGTAGATAAAGATACCGATGATTATTTCTTGCTTAGCCATGATACTAAAAACTCACCCAAGTAGAATGTTGCTCCACTGGTGGTTCATCGGTCATCAATACAACCTGCACAATCTACATCTGTATAGGAAATAAGTGATAGATCCTTTCCTTTTAGATACCGTAATCCAAACTCTTATGTTCGATTGAGATATCTGAAAATCCTCTTCACTTCTAATACATGTGATTCCTTTGGTGCTGCTTGAAATCATGCTACTTGTCCAACTGGCTCCATTACATATGGTCTGGATGATGTCACATATAGTAGGCTACCAATCATTGACCTGTATTGCCTCTAATCTGTAGACTTCGAATCATCATCTTTGCTCAACTTGCAACTAGTTTGGATGGGAGTGATAACTAGTTTGGAATCTTCCATTCTGAACCTCTTTAGCATTTCTCTGATATATTTGGCTTGAGAAATAAAAATTCCTTGATTTCTTTGACATATTTGAAGTCTCAGAAAGAAGTATAGTTCTCCAAGTAATGACATTTCAAATTCATTTTTCATATCTTTTGCAAATTTCTGGCTTAACCTGTCATCATCACTACCAAAAATAATATCATCAACATAAACTTCAATTAATAAAATATTACCTTGACTTACCTTGATGTGGAGGTTGTTGTATTCATTTCCTTTTATGAACACTACCTACTGAAGACACTTATCTAATCTAAAGTACCATGCTCTAGGATCTTGTTTTAGAACATACATGACCTTCTTTAATTTACACACGTAATCTGTGTTCTCTGATAACTGAAATCCTTTTGGTTGTTCAATGTAGACTTCTTCTTCAAGTTCCCCATTCAGAAAACCTGATTTAATGTCCATCTAATATACTTTAACATTTTTGGAGCATACATAAGCTAAAAGAAAACGGATTTCTTCCACTCTGGCAACTAGGGAAAATGTCTCTTCAAAGTCGATTCCTTCAATCTGTGCATATCCTTTACATACCAATCTATATTTGTTCCTTGTAACCTGTCCATCTCCATTCAATTTATTCCTGAAAACCCATTTTGTGTCGATCATATTCTTATTCTTTGGTCTTGGAACCAATTTCCAAGTGTCATTTTTCTCTATTTGATCCAATTCTTCATCCATGGCCTTATTCCAAAATTCATCCTTGCTGGCTTCTTCAAAAAACATTGGTTCAATTGTAGATAAGAGTGCTAGGTGTGTTTGTTCTGGTGAACGAATTTTTCTTCTAGTCTCAACTCCTGCATCTTTGTTCCTGATAATTTGATCAGAAGGATGATTCTTCTGTACTCGTTTACTGGATGTCTTTGGAGACACTTGCTGAACTTTCTCTTTTGCTTCTGTTAGGTTCTCTTCATCTTCCTCTTCTACTTTTTTTTCATCTTTTTCTTCGAAAAGGTGTTCCATTGATTTGTTTTCTTCTTCCTTTGATTATGGTCTGCCTGTTTCATCAATTGTTACGTTGATGCTTTCCACAACTTTGTTTAATCTTAGATTATAACACTTGTATGATTTCCTTGTACTTGAGTAACCAACAAGTATTCCTTTATCCACACGAGAGTCAAACTTTCCCACTCTTCCATCTTCTCTTTTGATGTAGCATTTGCTTCCAAAAACTCTGAAGTGCTTCACATTTGTTGGTCTTCCTTTCCATAGCTCATAGGGATTTTTATTAGTGTTGTTTCTGAGAATTAATTTGTTTTGAATGTGAACTATTGTATGCACTTCCTGTGTCCAAAACATATCTGTCAATTTGGAATCCATTATCATTGTTTGAGCCTTTTCCTGTACTATCCTATTCTTTGTTTCAACAACTCCATTCCGTTGAGGTGTCCTAGCAATGGAGAATTGCCCTTTTATTCCATGATTGTTGTAGTAGTCCATAAATTCCTTTGAAGTTAACTCTCCTCCAGTATCATATCTCAAGCATTTGATTCTTGAATCCATCTCATTTTCAACCATTTCCTTGTAGATCTTGATGTTTTCAAAAGCTTCTAACTTGTTCTTGAGAATGAAAACTCCAGTCATTCTTGTATACTCATCAATGAATAACATAAAGTATCTCTCACCTTTTAATCCTTTTGTTTTAGTTGGTCCAACTAGATTAGTATGTACAATTTCTAGTGGTCTTGTTGTTGAATATTCCTTTGATTTGAACATGGACTTTGTTTGCTTTCCTTGTTGACAATGCTTGCATAAAGTGTTGGGTGGTTTCGTGATCTAGGGCATTTCTCTGACTGCTTCTCTTTTGCTGACTTTGAGAAGGTTATGAAAGTGCATGTGACCCATTCTTCTGTGACATAGACAAAATTCATCTTCCTTTCCTAGACAACACTTTTCATTTCCAATTTCACTTAACACATATATGTTGTTTGAATTTCTTGCAGCTGTACCAGCCAATTTCCCTGAACCTTATCTTCTTATCTCACACTTTTGTGAATTGAAAGTAACTTTATGACCTTGGTCACACATTTGACTCACACTTAGAAGATTATGTTTCATATCTTCTACCAGTAGAACATTTTGTGCCTTTTCATTCTTATTCCCAATTCAGACTGTACCTTCTCCAATGATTTTGGTTGAATTATCATTTCCGAAGGAGACTAATCCATTTCTTTCCTTTCGCAATGTAATAAATTTGTCTATATCACCTGTCATGTGTTTTGAACAACCACTATCAACATACCAACCGTGTTTCTTCTGCTTAGCTTGTAGAGAAATTGTGCATTATTCATTGCTATACTAATCTTTCTTCCTTATCCATGTCATTTTCTAAGGTTCTTGTCTGTGACTGTTGTTATTATGTTGAGGTTCTTTAGGAGGGACTATCATTCTGCAATCTTTGGCCATATGTCCAAAATTGTTACATTTGTAACATTCCACTTCAGTGCTCAAGGATTCAAACCTATTGTAACTTCTTCTTTATGTTTCACTAGGTCTTCTTGAATAGCCCCTTTGCGTATGACTCTCAAGGTTGTTATTGTTCCTGTTGTTAGCAATGCAATTTACAACTTTATGTCCAAAATTATTACATGCATAACATAAACCAAAAAATATAGTTTGATACCCGGGAGTCGAAGATCTTTTGAAAGGAGGTGCTCTTTTGAATCCTTCTTCTTCTTGAGTCCTGTTGGTCTATTTTTTATTCTGAAATATGAATCTTCTCGGTGGAGGAGTGTCTTTGTAATCTTCCTTGTATATCTTCCTATCCCTTTTGATTGTTTCTGCATAGCTTTTTGGATTTGTTTCTTTCTCTGTTGTTTTGGAGCTTGATCCCTTTTCTGTCTAATTGTATCCAAGTCCAGATTTGTCAAGATGAGATTTTTGACTGCTGATAATGTCATCCAGAACTTTTGAGCTATTCTGCATATTTTTCTTTTTAATATCCTTTCTTAGTGTGACAATCTTTTCTTCCAAGTTTCTAATGATCTTGTCCTTTTTCTCTAGTTGTTCTTTGAGTGCTTATTCAATTCTTTTATGCTCTTCTATTTGAACCTTCAATTTTGTGATCATTTGTTCTAGTTCTCGAGTGTCCTTTTTCTTGTCTAGTTCTGCTTATAGTTTCTTTTTTTTCTTCATTTCTCTTCTGATAACTTCTATGGAACACATTAATTCTTCTCGATAGTCAACTTCTTCCTCTTCAATTTCTTCTTTGAATTCTTCATATCTTTATTTGGCTTCTTCATATTCTTCTTCGAAGTCCTCTTTGTCAGAATCTCTTACTGCCATGAATAGAACTCTTCTTTTCTCACTGTCACTGATTTCATCTTCATTTGATGATGATATGTCTTCTTTGATGCATAAGCTTTTCCTGAAATCTTTCTTTGTAGTTCTTTTTCCTTTATATGTGTGTTTGCATTTTGAGTAACCTTCATCATTTCTCTTTTTCTTATGAGCACATTTGTTAGCAAAATTACCAATACCATCACAATTAAAACAAATTAAAGGATATTTTCTATATTCTTCTTGTTCCTTTTTTTTTCTTTGATCTTTTGGATGCTTTGAAGGCTGTGTCTTTTACATCTGGATTTTATTGTTCAGTTCTCATTTCATATGATGTGAAGATTCCATGCAGTTCATCCATGCTTATTGAGTTTAGATCCGATATTTATTTTAGTGTTGATATCTTAGGGTTGAATCTCATAGGAAGAGATCTTAGTACCTTTTGAAAAATTACAGATTCTTCGATTTCTTCTCCCAAGCCTATGATTGCATTCACTGTTTCATCGACTCGTAAGATGTAGGATGCAATATTCTCATCTTCCTTCATTTTTAGTTGTTCGAACTAACCTCTGTAAGTTTGAAGCTTTGCTACTTTGACTTTTGTATCTCCTTCATAAATATTTCGAAGCGTGTCCCAAATCTCTTTAGCGGATTTACAATGTACAACTTTGGTGAATATTGTATCATTGAGACCAGTCAAAAGTGCATTTCTATCTTTGGAATTATACTCACCGAGTTTCATTTCTTTGTCATTTCTTGGTTGAACTGTTGTTGCTATGTATCCATCTACAATTGATTGCCAAACTTGAAATCCCTGTGCCTGTATATATGTCTTCATCCTTATGCTCCAAAAAAGATACTTATGTCCATCAAACTGTGGTATTCCATTTTTATACAAGTTGGTACTTTCCATGATCTACCTTTTAGTGGTTAAACTGATTTCTAAAAGAACCTGCTCTGATACCAATTGTTGGATTACTAAGGGGGGGTGGTGAATCTGTAATAGCATAACTATAATCATTTTTCTCCAAATAATCCAAGTGTTATATCAATGTAGAATTATTATCCAATAATGAGCCATACGAAATGAACAATCAAACACATACAGAATACACCAGTGTTTTACATGGAAACCCAAATCAGGAAAAAACTACAGAATGTTTTTTCTTATATGTCTTGAAGAATTGCATTCATTGGAAGCACCAACTTCCTTTGTTTTCCAGCTGCAACTAGAAGGAGGCTCCAACCCCCTAGTTTCTCAGACTACAGCCTAAGTGAATCTCAAACTCCCTAATTCACTGGCTACAACCAGAAAGAGGCTACAACCCCCTCTGTTCTCCAGATACAACCATCTGTCCTTGCCCCATCCAACCACCCTAAAGAATAAGTATAATGATGGAACCACTGTCAACCTCCACTGTGAGATATACTTCCATACAATTGTATCAACCTGTACCACTGACCTGTATCCAATCTGTACAATTTACCTGTAATCAATATGTACTTGAACTAAACATGTATCTACAAAATTAAAACATATACTATACCTGTAGTGTTGTAGCCTGTGTATGTACATGCCCTATTTTTATGCAGCCCACAGATTTTGGAGAAAAATTTTTATTAAGAAAAAACATGGGAATATCAAAAGGTGATGAGTTTGGAATCCAATGTCTCAGATATTTCTCACCCATCCCCACAACAGCTTGAGTGGGCCTAATGGTTAAGAACATGTGTTTCTTCTTAAGAGGTCACAGGTTCAAAAATCTAGAGGGGGGTAGGGTATGTATACCTTCGTATACTTTACCAATCAAATCGTTGGACAGAGGGGGGTGCCTTGTCCCACAAACAAGGGGGTCTCATACACCAATTTTTGACCCTCTGTAACGATCTCTAACCTGTCACTGTATCCAGAATGTAACTATACCCTGTGCATGCATCCTCATACATAACCTCTACTCAAGGCAAGTATGTCTCTCTCTAGTCATGTGCCATATAGGTATGTGTAATCATGAACAAGTATAATATCCCTCACATGATCTTAGTCATCAACCCCTTTCTGATATTCAACTTCTCAATACATCAATAAATATAAGATCTCAACCATGTACCATAAAAACTCTTAGCCATATGCCAAGAAATACAAGATGTGCCTCAACAAGAAGTATCAATGATAAATATACCATCATTGTATTTATGTAGATCTGACTTATAAAAAATATCCCATGTAGCCACTAGTCTCTCTAGGGAGAATCCTCAAATCTCCATTTCCATTCCTCATGCATACATCAAAATCCAACTATTCATAGAAATAAGACATACCTTTTGAACCAATGGATGGATTTGATGTATCTGAGCACTCTATAACTTCATGGGAGCTTGATATAAGAATCTAGAACCTCTGTACCTTCATCTTCTCAAGTTTCATGGATTTATCAACATGTACTCACCCTATACACAACCAACCTACATACATACTCACCCTATGCACAGACAACCCGCATACATACACACCCTATACACATACCACCTGCATAGGCCTCCAAAAATAGAGTTTTTTGTGAATCCGATAATTTCGCCGTCAACCCTTCGTGCTACCTCAAGCGTTTTCCACTTTAGATGTATCCACAAATATTTACAAGAATCTTTACACAAGAAAATATATATACAATATGTACAAGTGTGTTCTTAATGAGTGATCTTTGTCTTTTATTTATATCTTCATGTAGCATTACACTTTCCTTATTTTAGGGCTTCTTCATTTAAAATTAATTCTTTTGCAAAGCACGTTGACCCTTGGGGGCTTCTATAAGACTTGGGAGGGGTTCTACAACTTCATATGGTGATAAATATCTAACCGTGAGGAGTTATGTGATATTCCACATATCACTAGAAATGGCATGACAAACAGTATCCATATAAGATAGTTTTACTGACAAATTTACTATCATTCATCTCATTATTCAACAATTAAGAATGTGTTCTCTCATTCTGCAAAGCGTCTTCCCGTGAGGGCTTTCACCATAAGGGGACCACTTTGGAGTTCATCCATATTTACTTCTTATCAACCATGAGAAAACAATAATGAGTCATCTTTACATCAAACAATATTGGGTCCATTACAAAAACCTTTGTGCTACAGGTCTTTCTTCAAGGGTTGACATCAATGAAAACCAACCTTAATCAACAGACCAAGTATCATTTTATGATCTTTTTTCATGAAATCCTATTCTTCTTTATCAACTCATTTTTCTCTTTCCCTTCACATGTAAGGAGGATTATCCTCTGCTTTGTCTATTCAAATGATTATAATCCTTCTTTTATTTATCCATTCTTGGAAGGAGAAGACATGGCCTCTTCTCATAATGTAGATGTTGATCTTTTTTCTTCACCTAAGTCTATTCATAAAAGTAATATTGTTTTGCATCTCGTCTTGGAATTGATCACCCTTGTAGCCTTGAGGGGGTTGAAAATGAATCAAAGCCTTATCAGATCTCATTACCTTTTGTTATTTCTGTTGGGACTTCCCATATTCTTGTTAAATCCTATTTTCAGCCAACCATCTTTCAAGCTAAGATTAGAGACAACTTGTTTAAACATTTAAGGCTGCCACATCACCTACATCCCTATCCTCTTCATTCCTTTGAGTGCCTTCCTCGGTTTTCTGGAAAGGATCATGTTATAGCTGAGAGGCACTTGGAGGCCTTCGATAACTTTGTTAACTAGTATGAGATCGTTCATGATGATGTTACCATGAGGTTGTTCTCACAGTATTTGTTTGGAGATGTTGTTGTGCGGGTTAGGTGTCTGGGAGTTGGTTCTATTGGTTCTTGGATCAAGCTATGCCATGCTTTTTTAAAGTTTTGTGGTGAGAACAAGTACCTTTATCAGTACTAGTTTGAGTTTAATGCCTTGAGGAGAGGGGAAGAGGAATCCTTGGCTGCCTTCAACATAAGATTTTACAATGTTTACCGTAGTATGTCTGTGGAGATTAGACCCACAAAGATTGCTTCCATGGTGTAATATGTCATGGTTCAACATTCAGAGCTTGTTCTTCTCTTAAGAGAGAGGAAGTATTCATCATTAAGACACTTGTTCAAAGATGATGATGAATTCAAAGAGAATATCAGGGCTAGCAAGCGGGTTCGTATGCAAGAATATCTTAAAGAGTTGCATGTGAAGAATCAAGGAGACTGTTAGTATGTTTTAGATTCTGAGCATGAAGATATTTAGTATGAATCAAATCTACAACAACAACAAGGAAGTGAGTGTGGTTCACATGCGGAATCAAATTCTTCAATATTTGCATATTTTTCTATGGGAAAGAATGCATATCAATCTTATGATCAATTTTCAGAACATGTTGAGCATGAAGTGTTGGTCGACTACATAGATGACTATATGTTCTTGGTTGGTCATAATCATGAGGTTTTAAATCCCACTGTGCAATTATATTATGGTCATCCTTATGAAGGAGAGACTGCAATTGTTGGTGATCAAGCATTAGTTTCGAGGGAGCAAGGAGGTCATTTATTACCAAACAGAGAGGCATTTATAGAGGAGAATCCTGGCCTTCTAAGGAAGACAGAATTCTGTCACGTTACTCATGATCCTATGGCCATATACATGGAGTCATATGTTTCCGATTTTCTGAAATTTTCAAATTTCATTATCTCACCGATACTCACAGGTGAGTATGGTTTTATGAAATATTTCCAAGACCACACTAGAGAGCCTTTTCCTTTATTCATTGAGGAAAGGAATTGGGTGGAAATCAACCATCCTGGACCTATAGAAGACATAAAGCAGCATGAAAAGGAGGGGCTAAGTGGGCAGTTTATCTCTTGTCCAAAGCCTATAAATGAGAAAATATCACTTGGTATTGACCATCCTGCATCAATTCTCTACCCACCTATGCACTCTAAGAGCATCAAACAACAAGTGAGAAACAATGAAGAACATGAGGTAATTTCATACTAGTTGAGCTCCCTTGATTGTAAAGTTTGTGACTCTGTGGGGTCATATATGGAGCTTTGTTTTCAAAAAGCATTGGAGCCTGCAAAATTATTCATCTTATAATCATTTGGGGGTATGGGAAACATTTAAATCCATGTTCTCATTCTACTTTCATAATTTCCTAGATTTTTGAGGACCAACTGCAGTAAAGATAAGAAATTTATCACTGGAAAGTCTGGGTGGCTATGGTGGAAGTTTTCTTTCACCTAGCACTTTGTAAAGATCAATTAGTATAGGATTGTACATAAATAATCTCCTTCTAGAGCCCATGTGTTTTTTTGCATTTTTAGTAGAGTAGTGTGTACATATTTCCCCGTTTTATTCATCAAAATTTTTGAGCTAGACTCCATATCCTAATGCATAAGGAAACTGGAACTACTGGTTCTTGATAGCTCACAAGGAGCATGCCATCCCCTGTGGAGCCAAATGTTATCACATATAGTTGTCAAGGGTAACAGGTTTTCCAAGTTCGCGGCCTGCACAAGAAACGTCAAAGAGCAACGTTCAGAGAAATCCATTTCATGCTCGAAATGCAAGAAACAGGCAAGATCAACTTCAACGACGGAAATTCATGAGAATAGCATATCAAGGGTTCATGGGAATTGAGGTTTGAAATATTGTTAAATTTGTTTTTCAAAGGCCTGAAATCCTGAAACATGAAGTGAGAATGAGTTGTCTGATCCGAAGAGACGTGTGGTGCCAAATTCGGGCTGCAAATAAAGTCATTGCAGTATTTTCCAAGTAAGAAGCGTTGAAGAGCCAAGGTGCCCAAGTTATGAAGTCCCAAAGTGTGTAAGCTCCTCGAGTTCTGAAATACGAAGTAAATCTGGACCACAAATCTTAGGGGATAGGTGACAGTCGATCCAATGGTTCGCGGAAGCAACTATCGGGAGTTTTGGAAGGAATAAAAAGTAAACTTCGTGAAGCACAAATTGGATTTGGATTGTTCGATGCAGAGGGGAACGTGGCAACAAATCAACAGATTCATCATTTCATGGATCAGAGGTTTTGTATGGAGAAAGGTGCAGGTTTCACGAAGTGCCCAAGAACTGGGCCTAGATCATGGCCTAAGGTTGCATGTAGGATTGAGCGATGGAGAGGAGCTATGCCAAAGCTAGAAAGCACCTGTATTGGTCACATAAGAAGATCTTCATGGCCTCGAGGCATCAGGATTGACTCGAAGAAGTCATGGGCACCAGCTATAACATTCATGGGTGTCAGGCCTCATCCCGATCCCGATGAAGGTAGTTAATGGAAATCGGGGAGGTGGTTGAGACCTCGTCTCACCCCATAAATGGAAAACAGGTTGAGGATGGTCGTGAGTGAAGATTTGCAATCCGATGTATCCGTCTGGACAAATTTCCTGCAAAACATATAACTGAGGCGAGCTCGTGTATGACCTGAGAAAGCTTTCATAGTTTGACAGAGCAGGAACCAAATGAAAAATTTTGATGCAGTGGTCCATTCACGCTCTCGGTGGTTGCAACATTTAGGAGTATATATATGTAGTTTTAGTATTTTGTTAAATGGGGGGAATGGTTGAGCTAGGATCAATGCTATTGTAATATTTTGATGAATAACACTGGTTCTCTAGTTATGTACTTGATTTGAGACTTCTTGATTAATATAATTCATCTTTCTTACCCCATCTTATTTTCCTCTGATACTGAGAGAGTTCGTGAATGACTGATTCACATGAATTGTTGTAATTGTATTGTGATGAATGCTTGATTATAGTGTTGTTATAATTTCTTTTAATTTCTTTGAGAATTGAATTCAAGAGGAACTTGTGTATAATTTTTTCCTCCTTAGGCTGCTGGAAGACCTGATGTCCACAACAAACATCTACACTCTCCTAACCAAAGTCTTCCCTATATTCACCCTTACTCCAAATTACTGGTTGAAGTTGATTCCAGACCTCAATTGCTTGTGCATGCTAGTCCAGATTTCTGAGTTAGAACGTTATTATCATTGAGTCTTCTCCATTTGACCTATTAAAACTCAATTTCACTCACATAAACTGATGGGTATTGGGCTTACCTTCTATGCAATCTACATGTGAATTCTAGTGCTAACAAATTGTTAAGAACCAAACATCAATATAGCATAGAAAAACCTCAAGAAAAGTACTCAACGCCTTGAAAAAG
>ML785639.1:257827-273450 GCA_009831015.1 Picea engelmannii | reverse complement strand
CCCACCTTTCCCCTCACAAAATTAATATACTTCCACTTTATGGTGGGTTCACAGACCCACCATACTCTCATACCCCCTCACCTTCCCAATCCGCTACTCTAACACCCTCACGTCGCCTCACCTTCCGTTCCCCACTTACCTCACCTCAGGTCACTCATCCTCACTCCACTCCCTACATTTATTCCTCCCCTTTTCCACCACCCACATTTTTCCCTCCCCCTAACTACCCACTCTCCCCTTTTTCCTTACATTCCTGTCTCCTCTCCTTTTAAAACATTTCACCTTAACTTTTTTTATAATATTAAATTTATAATCCTTTATAATATTTAATTCCTAACCAATAAGATTATGATATTTGGCATCCAATAACATTATGCCACATGAATATCATTGATTGGTGCCACATGGCATCGAATAAGAGCCTTACATGTGGCAACTAATTAGTGCAGAGCACGAAATTAATCCAAGGGCCTAGATTTTCCTATGAATTTTGATGAACACCGACTAAGTATTAATCTTCAAGAGGCCATAACATGAGCTCTGGGTGTCGGAATCACGCACAATTTATACTTTTGGAAAGGTATTTCAACATAGAATATTATGGTATAGGTTTCAAAGGATGAAGGTTTCTATATTTTAAACAAAAATTAAAATATCATTCAATTGCATTTTTAATGGGCCTACATGACAACTCAACTTCATGAGCTCATATCTTGGGGTTAGAGCTCCTATGTAATTTTTTTAGGATGGAATGATTGTGTGATTTTATTCCAGATATAATATATGTTTATTATTGGTTAGGAAACATAATTTTAAAATGAAGTTACACATGTAGGGTGTTGTGCACTGAGGAGAATGAAAAATTAAGGGGTAGGGGATGTAACATCCCCAGTTCTAATACCTGTGAATTATAATGTAATTGTATAAATGTGAATTAGGTTGGTGAGCTGATGTGTTTGGGGCAAAGATCCCGTATTTATTTAATGTGGCTATGACGAAGTGATGTAATATGCGAATTGTATTTCAATATTTTAATAATAAAGATGTGATTCCAACTTCTAAGGGGACATGGAAAAGAGATAGGAGATTAATTAATACATAAGAGAGGGAAGTATCTATGATAATGGCGAAGAGGGGTCAAATGGGGGGATTACCCATGTATATAAATTTAACCCATTTTCCTAAACTTGCCAATTGTATATGAACCTTCCAATTTATGATTAAGTGTTCCCAAACACAATCATTAAATACATGTAAGAGGGTGGGTGTGAGTGGTCACATCCCACACTTATTGAAAACATTGGGTTTGAGTACAATAATTTTGGGGAAGAGCATGATTCAATAAAGGAAAGACACAAGAGAGGAAATTTGTATGGGATCGGACAACAATTTTTAGTCAATCAAGTTTTTTGCATGGAAAGATGGAGAAACACTGGTGCAACCATGGAGGGTGAACTATGGAGAATAATTGGATCTTAACTAGAGAGAATTGTAGCTAGAAATCCAAAGAGACAGGTTTTCAATCCTGAACAGTGAAATCCTATGTGAATTTCACTAAAAGAACAAGTGTTTGTTGTTGGTTTGCGGATAGTTTTCCTAGCAGAAAGTTCCCTTGAGTTCCTGGCTAAGATATTCCTAGTTAGTTGTGCCAGAGAGACCCTGATAAACGAATGGAAAATTCTTTGGGTTATCCCTGATAAATGGATAGTACATCCCTTCGGTGATCACTGATAAACGAATGGTGCATTCCTTGGGTTGGGAAGGTGAGGAAGAAGAGAGTTGGTGGAAAATTTGGGATAGTTGTAGGAGAATATTAATCAGATTATGAGATTTATGAGCTATAAGTGGACTATGAGAGACCACCCTATTTTGTGGATTAATATCCTTATCTTTGGTGTGACTGACTATTGAGAATTGGAAGAGTAAGTCGATGGTTGGGTGGAACGTTTGTCCCAAGCAGTTGGTTGCACGATTATTGTTTAAAAAAAAGTGTTATGTCTTGTACTGAGTTATTTACATGTGTTATTATTGTGCATGAACTCTGCTTTAATGAGAATGACTTATATGTTTTTGTAATGAATGGATTAGATATATTTCATATTCATTATTATCATCCTTTAGATGCATCTATTTTATTGTTATATAAATTAGCTAAATCTGTTATAATGTGTAGTTGTAAGATATAGGAAATCGACTAACAGTAAAATAATTACTCTAGTTAGCAAAAATTTCCTTTTATATGTATTCCATGTTGGAAATATTGTCATTGATGTGAACAATCATGATTAGTTGTTATGATGGAAACTTGAATCAATCATGAATAGTTATACAGTTGGCATTAGTGTCAGGATGTCCAATAAGGTATGTCCATGTGTAATGAAGGGTCAATGATGGAAAGAGAATGCAGCAGAGCAACATGGTTAATCTCAGGAGGAAAGGTATACTAAAAATCATGAAAGAAAATCACCTTAAGGTTGAAGCAATTCGTTATTATTTTTTATCATGATAGGATAAACAATGATCCTATGATCAAAGCTCAAGAGAAATAGCATTGCAGAAATACCATAGGAGAAAATCTTACTGAAAAAGGGAAAACTTTATAAAAGATCAAGCAATGAGATTCATTCATCCATGATTCAGATGCAAACCCAATCGTTGGATCATAGAGGAAACCTGCATAAAGAAGGAAAATAATCTTGTCCGTTGATGTAGATTTCAGGACAAATCAGGACAATTATATCGAGGGAAAGTGAGAAGAATTATATGTCAAATGATATATATGAAGGAAGAGCTTCGGAATATATCTTAGCCATTGAATTAAATCTGACTAGAATAACATTCAACCCTGATGTTGACTACTCCGGAGAAAAGAAGCCCAGAATGGGTAAGATTACCCGAAGGCCAAAGTCCCAAAGTGGACATGAGTCCTTTGATCCAAGGAACACTTCACATAATATAATGACCATTGGATCGTTTAAAGTGGAAGGATAGTGTAAGCCACAAATGTTCTGAAGAGGACATGAGTTGTCCGATATGAGAAATATTTCGGTAGTCATATTGATCGTCCGATCTATATAAAGTGTAAGGATAGGATAAGAAAAGACAAATGTCAGAGCCCCATAGTCCCGAAGTACCGAATGAACAAGAACTATGCATTGAGCAAGTAAAATCCAACCATCTAATCCACTTCGGTGAAATGAACTCCGAAATATTGAAGGGATGTGAAGGAGAAATCACCAGAAGCGCCGAAGGCCGAAGTCAATGCTAACTGTTGATCTACATCGGGAGCATTGTCAACCGATGATCAAGCATAGTGGAAGGATAACATAACTAGAGGTGTTAACCAACAACAATCAGTCACCACTTATTTATGACTTATTCGATAGGTAATCACTTCGAAGGAATTGCTACTCCAGATTCTAGTAGCCACGAATAGCCGAAGTTCCATAGTTAATGAGAACCATTCTTCTCAACTCTTTATTAAGTTGTAATCATCGATTGTGATTGAAGCCTCTAGATAAGTAAGGACCGTCCGTTCATGGAATACTAAATATGGAACGTCTGATCTACTAGTCAAATCCGTATACACACTTCGGCAAAATCTGCTTCGGGATATTTGAAAGGTTGCAAAGGCCTGAAGTCTTGAAGGACGAAGTATTGGAGAACACGGTCCCAACACTAGACATATGGGGGCTAAAAAGGAAAGGGAAAGAATTCCGACGCACAAAAAAATTGTGTCATGATAGAGGAATAAGGGAGAAATAAGAGACAACGCTTAAATTAATAAGCATGTGGTTCTGCTCTTATGGTCATATGAAAATGGTTTGAAGGAAGCCCCTCATAAATATTTCATCTCTGTAATTCGACAGAGAATTAACAACATAACAATGCATAGAATAGGTGAAAGATAGAATATGATATGTTGAAAAATGGAGGACACAATAGAAGCATGAGAACGATATAATGAGCCGATTCATATGTGATCAACTCATGAAGAGAAATGAACCGATACACAGTCATGATTAAAAGAGAGTTAAATCATGAAAACATTATGAATAAAGAATAAAAAGAAAAAAGCATATTAATTAAAGTTTAATATTATCATTTAAATGAAAATGTACAATGGTTCAAATATCAAAATACATAATGCTTCAAATTCACACCAGTTGGAAGACTATATAAACAAGAAAGAATGGTGAGAAGAAGTGTAGTGAAATTTGTTGAAGTATATATATTTATATATAATGGATTAAATGAAGGTTCATTCTATCAAGTTGGTGCATGTTTACAAGATGGGTCTTGTATAAGGATTGGATTCCTCACATCTCAGTTGGATCTGAGATGAAAAAGTTGGAACTTGTTATGAGGGTTGGATTCCTCATTTATCACTTGGATCTGAGAACTACAAGTTGGTTCCTGTAACATAGATTTGGTTCTCTCATAGTTGCTTGAAGTTGAAGATATTCAAAGATTGATGTTATGTATTCATTCAAGATAAATAAATAAATAAAATATTTATTCTATTATATATTGGTTAAGAAAATGAAATAAATATATGGTGCTCAGTTAATTTATGAAAAGTGAAAAATTGTCAAAAGTTTAGTGACACTGATTCACCCTCCCCCCTCTCACTTCCAAGCGTCCATTTCAACATTTGATATCAGAGAGTGTCTTCAACATAGTTTAAACGATGGAAGGTAGATTCTGAAGAAATGGGTGGACAAATTGCTATCTCCACAATTGAAGCTCGCTTGTTTGATGGAACAGATTAATCCTCATGGAGGGAAAATATAAAAATATATATGAATTCAAGAAGATATGGATTTTTGGATTCAGTAGTAAGTAAGTCATGACACTTAAATACTTCAAAGAGAAAAACCAAAATTGCAAAGGAATCAAGGAGAAACAATTCATTAGCCTTAAAAGAAATCCATGATGGATTGTCAGACCAAGTCAAAGAAAAGATGAGGAACTACAAATATGTAAGAATTATGGCTCCGGATAGAAAATTGTTATCATAACGAAGGACAAGAAGAAGAGAAATCTTGTCAGAATAAAGAACAAGACTGTAATGAAGAGGATTCTTATCAAAATAAAGAACAAAACTCAGAAGAAGATAATCCTTATCAAGATAAGGACCAAGATAAAGAAAAGGAGAAATCCAATAAGATTGAAGACCATAATATAGAGAAAAAGGTTTCTAATCGGAATGAAATGAAATATTTGATGCAAAACTCAATCAACAATGAGGAAGACAACCTCATCAAGGAATTGAGGCATACCTCAACTATCACTAAAGAAAAATTACATAATCTTAAAATTGATGTTGTAGTTGCAATAGGAGAGATTTGTTTGGAACTAGGAAATTATATGCATATTAAAGTTCTTGTGGAGGCTCTTGACAATCTTGAGTAAAAATTGATGTGAACTCTAGAAGAGTTGGAGAAACATCAATAGAAAGAAATTTTTCTACTTCAACAATTAGATCAATCTAGCCATGAAGAGTTTGAACAGAGAGTTCAACTAGGAGACAAAGAAAAAGAGATCAGAAGATTAAAGATTGAAGTTGATCATATGATAAAGGAAATAGAAGAATTGAAAAAACATGATAACAAAAGAAAATAAGTACTAGAAGACACAAAATAATTAGTTTACAATCTAATGACTCAAATTGAAGAAGCCAAGAAAAAGGAAGAAGCCCGGAAGATCCAAATAACTAAAAAGGAAGAATAATGTCAAATGTTGAAGTTAGAAATAGATAATCCGAAAAAGATAAATGAAAAGACAAATAAGATTGTCAATTTCCATAATATCTCAGCTATCCTAGATAAGATTTGGAAGAGCCAAAGATCAGCTGATGAAAAAACTAGTCTTGGATACAATAAGAAAGAAGACAATGACAAGTGAAGCACCATTTACAAACATGGGAAATGATCATCCTTCTCAAAAGGAAATGGTGCAATCACAAACCAATTACAAACCATGAATTTTGTTAAGGAAGGAAGTTATAGAAGTAAAAATGAAGAAGAAAATCAAATGACAGGTCTCTCACGCCAAAATAAAATCAAGAATGGAAACACCTTCAATGGCTATTGCTTTTCTTGTCATAAATTAGGGAATAAAGCAATGTATTGGAAGAAACTAGAGAACTGATATACAAGAAAATCCAAAAACTCAATTAGATGTTGGAGATGCAATTTTGTTGGGCACACATCAAAATTTTTTCATACAATGATATGTTACAACTGTGATAGGTTTGGGCACAAATACCAAAGATGCAAGAGTTCAAAAATTCAATCCTTAAATAAGCCATTCAAGTCAGTGGGAAAACCTAATAAAAGTTGGAAAAACAAAGGAGATGACAAATCTCCAAAAACACAATTTGAAAGAGAATATCCAAAAAGAGGAATATATCATAGAGAGATATGGAGAAGAAAATTTGAAGGAGAAACCAAGAACGATTATATTACACCTGAAAATGAAGAAATTAATAATAAGAACTTGATGGGAGAAGGTCCTAATAAATAATGTGAAATTAAATGTGAAATAAATCAAGCTCAAGAAAAGGAAGTGCCTCTAAAAGAATATGGGACAATATCAAATTCTAATGATGTTATAATTTGTTAGCCAAAGAAAGAAAATACAAAAAAAAAAATTAATTGGTTTCTATAAAATCAAAGGATCATGCCAAGATTTTTAAAAATAACATATGGAAAATCTTGACTATCTATAGATTAGTGGTCAAAAGAAAAATCATTGGTAGGGTTAGTTTTAGAATAAAAGAAGAAGAAAAATAGACAAAGAGGAGCATCACCTTAGGGGGAGCATGACCTCAGAAGGAGAAAGAAAATATTATTTTTGTGATTTTTGTAAAAAGGGGAGAAGAGGAAAAGTAAAGGCAGTAGAGAAGTTCAAGGAGTATCATTCAACAAAGATCGGTTGATAAAAAAATTGGTATTAAATCAATTGGTATCAATCCTCAATTGGTATTCCTGTGAAATATCAAAGAAGAATAAGAAGTAGATCAAAAATATCAGTAAGATTCATCCTCTTGTTCTATTTGACAAAGGAAAGTCAATAAAAACTCAGGAGGAGTATTTTGGTTATCAAATAAGAAAGTAATTAGATTAATTTTTGAAAGACTTGATCACGCCAAGTGGGTATCACTACAAGTTGGTATCAAAATGACTACTTATTTGAACAAAAATATCCCAATAGATTAAGATAAGCAGTGAGTAAAATTCACAAGGGAAGAAAAATAGTCAGAGCCTCACTCTTTGTCATTAATGTCAAACACAGAAAGAACATATTGACAAGGGGATTCATTCAGTTATGGAAGACAAATCATGATTCCATGGGGAGTTACCCAAGTTCATATTTTGGTCAACAACATGCAGAAAGACATAGGTTCATCATAAGGGGAGAAACCCTTTTCCATTGATGTCAAAGGGGGAGAGTAACTTTAGAATAGAGAAGCATCATCACAGGGGGAGTTTGTGTATGAATTTAGTGTGTTTCCCTCAATCACAAAGGGGGATATTGTTGGACATATTTTCATTGATATGTTGTCATTGATGTCAATAATCATGATAAGTTGTTATGATGGCAACATGAATAAGTCATGAACAATTATACAGTTGGCATTAGTGTCAGGATGTCCAATAAGGTCTTTCCATGTGTAATGAAGGGTCAATGATGGAAAGAGAATGTAGTAGAGAAACAAGTTTGATCTTAGGAGGAAACGTATACTAAATATCGACATAAGAAAATCACCTTAAGGCTGAAGCAATTCGTGATTATTGTTGATCACAATAGGATGAACAATGATCCTATGATCAAAACTCAAGAGAAATAGTGTTGCAGAAATCCCACATGAGAAAATATTACTGAACAAGAGAAACCTTTATAAAAGATCAAGCAACGATAGCCATTCATTCACAATTCAAATGAAAACCCAACCATTAGATCATAGAGGAAACTTGCATAAAGAAGGAAAATAATCCTATCAGTTGATGTAGATTTTGGGACAAATCATGGTTGTCAGATCGAGGGGAAGTCAGAAGAATTAGATATCAACTAACAGATCTGAAGTAGGAGCTTCAAAATATATCTTAGCCCTTGGATTAAAGCTGAGTAAAAAATTAGTCAACCTCGACACTGACTACTCAAGAGAAAAGAAGCCCAGAGCGGGTAAGATTACTTGAAGCTCGAAGTCTCGAAGTGCACATGAGTCGTCTGATCCAAGGAACACTTCGCATAATATACCGACCATTGGATCGAGTAAAGTGGAAGGACAATGTAAGCCAAAAATGTTCCAAAGAGGACATGATTTGTGCTATCTAAGAAATATTTTGGTAGTCATATTAACCATCTGATCTATATAAAGTGGAAGGATAGGATAAGCAAAGATGAAGGCCAGAGCCCCGTAGTCCCGAAGTATCGAAATGAATGAGAACCGTTCATCATGCAAGTAAAATCCAACAATCTGATCTACTTCGGTGAAATGAAATCTGGAAGATTGAACGGTTTTGAAGGATAAATGACCTGAAGTGCGAAAGGCCAAAGTCAACGCTAACCGTTGATCTACTTAGAGAGCATTCTCAACCGATGATCAAGCAGAGTGGAAGGATAACGTAAGTGGAGCTGTTAACAGACAACGAGCGATCACCACCACTTTATGACTTATTCGGTAGGTAATCACTCTGGAGGAATTGCTACTCCAAAGTCCAGGAGCCATGAATAGCCAACATTCTGGAGTGAATGAGAATGGTTCATCTCAACTATTGATTAAGTTGTAATTGTCGAATGTGATTGAAGCCTCTATATAAGTAATGATTGTTCATTCAAGGAATATTAAATATGGAATGTTCGATCTACTAGTCAAATCCATATACACACTTCAGCAAAATATGATTCGAGAGATTTGAAAGGTTGCAAGGCCTCAAGTCCCAAACGACGAAATACCAGAGAAAACGGTCCCAACACTGGACATATGGGGGATAAAAAGAAAAGGGGAAGAATTTTTAAGCACAAGACATTTGTCTCGTGATAGAGGAATAAGGGAGAAAGAAGAGACAACACATAAATTAATAAGCTCATGGTTTTGTGCCTATGGTCATATGAAAATGGTTTGAAGGAAGCACCTCATCAAGATTTCATCTGTGTAATTCGATAGAGAATTAACACCATAACAATGCAGAGAATAGGTGAAAGATAAAATATGATATGTTGACGAACTGAGGACACAGTAGAAGCATGGGAATGATATAATGAGTCGATCCATATGTGATCAACTCATGAAGACAAATGAAACGATACACTGTCATGATTAAAAGAGAATTAAATAATGAAAGCATTATGAATACAAAATAAAAAGGGAAAATGATATTAATTAAAGTTTAGTATTATCATTTAAATGAAAAGGTACAATGGTTCAAATATCAAATGACATAATGCTTCAAATTCACACCAGTTGGAAGACTATATAAACAAGAAATAATGGTGAGAAGAAGTGTAGTTAAATTTGTTGAAGTATATATATTTATATATAATGGATTGAATTAAGGTTCATTCTATCAAGTTGGGTCTTGTATGAGGATTGGATTCCTCACATCTCATCTGGATCTGAGATGAACAAACTGTGACTTGTTATGAGGTTTGGATTCCTCATTTCTCAGTTGGATTTGAGAACTACAAGTTGGGTCTTGTAAGAGAGAACCGGCTCTCTCATAGTTGCTTGAAGTTGAAGATATTGAAAGATCGATCTTATGTATTCATTCAAGTTAAATAAATAAATAAAATATTTATTCTTTTATATATTGGTTGATAAAATGAAATAAATAAATGTTGTTAAGTTAATTTATGAAAAGTGGAAAATTGTCCAAGTTTTGTGACACTGATTCACCCCCCCTCTCAGTGTCAAGTGTTCATTTCAACATTCCACACATAATGTTTCTTTGTTGGAAGCTAGGTACATTATAAAATGGTATTACCAATGATAATAAGAGATTTTTGTGTGGCATGGCCCAACACAGTTGGCTAGGACATTACAAGGAATATGGTGAGGAAAGGGTGGTCGTCCACTTGCTACCCTAAAATAACCATAGTTCACTCACTATAACAGTGTCATGAAAAAAAGGTTTTTTTGGGATTATAGAAAATTCATCAAATTGCAATAGCAAGATACTCTCATTATTCTTGTTTGTCTAGCCATCAAACTAGGATTAATTTGGATGGAGAATAGGTGGATCAAAATAAATTTTCCAAGAGTTAATGAAATTTAGTTCTGAGATGTCAGGAACGACCTATTGTCTTGGCTCACCTTGCATTACGATGCCTGGTACATGTGATGAACCATGTCTTGGCATATGATCAATATCAGGATCAGGGTCTTGGCCCTTCATTATCAATGCCAATTCATCCTCAAGGGTTGGACCCACTGTTGTGGTCATCCCCAACACCCCATATGGGGATTCACAGTCCTATGTAGCAACAACTAAGTAGTGGAATGTTAGTTTGTCCTTTGTAGTGGGGTCGTGGTGCTTTTCCCACTTTTCTGCTTCAATGCATATTTGATAGACAATCTGTTATCTTATTCATTGACCATCTCACATGGCCTGACATAAGGATATAGATGTTATTTATTTGACTAACAATGCACTCAAGGGAGAATTCTAGATGCCAACTATGTGAAATCTTGGAAATTTGTGAGCCCTATTGCATTCTCTTTATCTTATTGATGATTGGTTGAGAGTCTCCTTTAGTTGTTTGTATGTTGAAGCATAAAGTTGTATCAATGTCTAGTCCTTCCTCTAGGGTAAAGACATTAGCAACATTATTGTTATTGATACCTAGATTTCCAGAATAGGTTCTAAGACTATCACCTTCTTCATTACGAAATACCCCACCATAACCATCCTTCCTAGGATTTCATTTGGAACCATCGTCGAAGTTAATATTTATGAATCTAGTAGGGTGGGCTCCCAATGAGAGGGGGATTCAAATGAGCTTGTTTTTTTTTTATATGACATAGGGGAGTGAGAGAGCATTTGGGGTTTAAGGCAAGGAGGATGGAGCTATCATATTGGTTGGTAGTCCATTCCTCTTCATTCCAAGGTTAGGTGATAATAGTTTCTTGGATGACCTTGTAGTTTTAGTTCCATATCTCTAAAGGAGGGATGATTTATTGTTTAAAAATCATTCTATTACATTACTTCCAAATTTCCCACAGGAGGACTCCAGGGAGGAGCATACAAGCTCGATTAACAATAGGGTTTTGGGAGATAGAGATGGGACAAAGCTCAATGGAGGATTTTATTGAATAATGATTGTATTGTGATCTATGAAAGAGGATGTCTATTTGAAGCCATGATTGTTCATAGAAGGGGGAATATTGAATAAGTGCTTGATGGATTCCACTAGGGAATGAAAAAGGGGGCATCTTGAGTAGCCAGAGAGTCCCTTTTTGTAGATATTATCCCAGGTTGATGTTTTTTTATGGGTTAGCAGCTAGAGGAAGGTTGAGACTTTGGGCTAGAGGTTATGTTTCCATATTCACTCCCATGTTCCTGAGTTGGGGTTTTTATGGTGTTCTATTGCTATCAAGTATTCTTGTTTGATCGAGAAGATAACTTTCATTGATTGGCCCCAAGAGAGACGCTCCTCTTGATTATAGAACTTGATTTTCCTATTGGTGATATTAGTCCAAATGTTTTCCGGGGTTTCTTGGTCCCACAAGCCTAACCATTGATCTTTGGGAAGATAGTTGTGCCATTGATTGTGTGCAGCCTCAGGAGTCAAGTAGTGGGCTACTTCCAATTTGTTTATCCCAATCATTGCAATTTTTATACTTTGCAATTGATCTCGGTTAGACCATTTGGGTTTTTTGTTTCCATGCATCATCCCAGAAGAGATAATCTTGGCCATTTTAGATTTCCCAAAAACAATTTTTTTGAATCAGGGATCTATTTTTCTAGGTTGTGTTCCAAATATTGGAGCCACTTGGAGCATTGTAAAGACGAATTAAATTATTGTCTTGTTCTCCCTTTTCATATTTTTTTTTCCATAAGCGTGCCAAATGGTATTGTGGGTTGGTTATCCATCACCACCAAATATTGGCTCCCAACACCTTACCCAAAATTTCTGGGTCACGTAGAATTAACCCTCTTTCTATCTTATGAAAACAAATAGTATTCCATGAAACTAGTGCCCATTTTTTCCTCTCTTTGGTTCCACCCCAAAGGAAATATTTTTGTGTATTTATGATCCCTTTTAGGATATAATTTGGGGTATCTAAGACCGAGAATGTGTAGTTGTGCATCACCTAGAGGAATGATTTGGCAAGGACCAATCCTCCTGCTAGATTTAGGGCACGAAAAGACCAGATGTCTATTTTTTTTCCATTCTAGAGAGAAGGTCTTCCCAGGAAGATTTTTTTAGTGAGTTTTCCACCAGGGGAACTCCTATATATTTGGAGGGGAGCGAGTTGCATTGATAACTTAGGATTATTGGTAGGTGATCTTGAATTGATGGAGGTGTGTTGAAAAATAAGAGTTGATATCTACCTTGGTTGATTGCCATTCCATAGGCTTCTATCAAGTCATTGAGTACTTTTTAATTTCAAGATCTTGTCTTACAGTTAGAGTAGACATAATCAATGTTTCATCGATGAATTGTTGGTGATTTGTCAGTTTCTCCTCACCATGAAGGTCAAGTCATTTTCACTCTCTTTTGTATGGTACTACTTTGATGGTGTGTCTGATACCTTCAATCGTTAGGATAAAGAGGAAGGGCGATAGGGGGTCACCTTGAAAAATTTCCAGAGAGGGGGAGAAGGTAGGAGAGGGAGAGAAGGTAAGAAAGGGATATCCATGGAAAAGGATGGAGAAGGATACAAAGGAAATTAGAGACATAATCCATCGGGTCGAAGGTAAGGAGAATTCAAAAGAAAGGAGGGTACTAGAGATATATTTCTAGCTAACATTGTCAAAGGCTTTAGATAGATCAAGTTTCATAAGAATTCCTGGTTTCCTGGATATTTTTAAAGAGTGAATAAGTTCATGAGCCAAAATAATGTTGTCAAGAATCTTTCTTGTTAGATAAGGGAGGGAAGGAGAGGCTTGAGGTAGTTAGCAATACTTTTGGTAACTATTTTATAGATAAAATTGCAGAGAGTGATTGATCTAAATTTGTTGGGATATTCAACCTTATCCTATTTGGGGATAAGGGTAAGAAAGGTAGAGTTCAAGTTTGGGAGGACCTTGAGGAATTTAGGGGAATCTTCAAAAACTTCCACCACATCCTATTTTATCAAAGACCAACAAGCATGAAAACAATTGGTTGTAAAACTATAAGGTCCAGGAGATTTACCTTTAGGAATTTTCATAACTTCTAATTCAGCTTCTTCCATGGAGATTTCCCTCATCATAGCTTGATTGTACTCTTCAGTTACTAACTTTGTAATGTGTTGGGTTATTTTTCTGATAGTTGCTTGCATGTTTCCTTGAGGTTGTTTTAGTAATATACTATAGTATTGAATTAACTATGTTTCAACTTGTTGGTTATTGTAGATCTTGTTTACATGGGCATCATGAATCAAAATGATATTGTTCTAGTGAATAATTTGGAGCATTGATTTGCTAAAAATTTTAGTGTTTTTATCGCCTTCTTATAGCCACTGGAATATGGATTTTTGGTGCCATAGTTGTTCTTCCTTGTTTTCTCTAATAGAAATCTGGGCTCTGAGATTGGTTTCTTTAGTCGTTAGCTCCTTATATCAATCATTAGTTATCATTATTTGTTGGAGTTGCTTCATGTTGTCAGAGAGTTGGCATTTTTCCTGGAAAATGTCTTTGAACTCTTCTTTGTTCCAAGTTTTAGCTTGTTGTTTGATACTTTTTAAATGTTGTTGAAATATATGCATTGGAGAACCAGAAGGTATGGGTGCATCCTGCCACCAATTTGCAAAGTTGGCTTCAAATGAGGGATTATCTAGCAAAAATTGTTCAAATATGAAGGGTCTATTTTTTGGGTTGGCTTAGATGTCTGATCTGATAGAGATTGGACAATGGTCAGATCTGTGGTGAGGAGGAATGATGGCTTCGAAGGAAACGTTCATGTTAAGCCCTAATATTGGCTCATTACCCCTTAATTGGGGCATATTAGATTAGTAATGCTATTTTATTTATGTCGGCTTTAGGCCATTAGTTGTAATTTAGATTAGTAATGTTATTTTAATTATGTCGGCTTTAAGACATTATTTGTAATTATACCTCCTAGTCTCCTATATATACCAAGGAGACATTTTCATTTTGAATCATCTTGTACTTGAACATTTAAGTGGGGTAAAAGGAGGTTGCCCCCTCGAAGAGGCTTATTATCTGAAATTATATCTTTTTCAAGATGTTGAGTACTTTTCATGAGGTTTTTCTATGCTATATTGATGTTTGGTTCTTAACATATGGTATCAGAGCTCAAGGTCTTGGGGTTTCGCTGCTACATCTAAGACACCGTGGAATTTTTGATATAACTTTTTTTATACAATGTTTCAGAAGTAACCACTTGGAGGTTATTTAGTAGATGGATCAAGGTACATTGGGTTCAAAATTAATCTCCTGAGGCCTTATACTTTCCGAGATACAGCCTGTACAATATAGGGTTCTGGAATCATCCTGAAATGAGTCATTGTGGAATTTTTGCTATAAAAACTTTTCTGTAATGTTTCAGACCCTGTCCTTCGGAGGCCATTTATAGAAATTAGTAAGGTACTTGTGGTAAATAGTTAAGCTTCTGGGTCATCTTAAATTTGTAGATACACCTTGTGTAATATAGGGTATCTGACTAGTCCTATTGACTAGCCTCAAGAAGGTGTTCCAGGTAAAACAAGCATAAATTCTTGCTAGAGTATCCAAATTGAGTGGGAATGGTTGCATTGGATCATGGACAGTCTGTAGTATTTTGGGTGTGAGGTTCAGAATTTGATATCAATTATTTTGTGCGATACATTCTATACAATTGAGATATCCTGGAAAGGCCAAAAATAGGCAAGTTGTGAGGAAGTTACCATAAATTCCACTTGGCACATCCAATTTTGATCAGACCTGTGGCATTACAGAGAAGAAATATCAAAGAACTACCTAAAATAAAGTATCATACCCAGAAGGGCCGAAACTTGGGAGATAGAATAGAATAAATATTGTCTAGCAGAATCACCTCAAAATCAAAACTCAAAAGTGATATTTGGCCAACATGCCACCCAAAAAGGGACCTTCTACACCAAATAAGCCTCCAGAAAATTCTAATTGGACTCTTGATGAAGGTTAAGAAATACGTAGGGATATAAATGATTTACAAAAGAATACAGTAACCAAAGATGAACTACAAGATATGAGGGATTCAATGGAAGCTAAGATGGATTCAATGGAAGCTAAGATCATGGAAGTAATGAAAAATTTTGTAACAGAGAAGACACCCAAAAGTGACAATGCATCCCATGAAATTCATGATGAGGACACAAGGAAGGTGAATCAAGAATGGAGAAACTCCAACTTTGGTTTGAAGACCAACCACGTTCCTAAGATTGATATGAGGAAGTTTGATGGAAAGGACCCAATCACATGGATACT
>ML785639.1:244038-254477 GCA_009831015.1 Picea engelmannii | reverse complement strand
TTACCCCTTAATTGGGGCATATTAGATTAGTAATGCTATTTTATTTATGTCGGCTTTAGGCCATTAGTTGTAATTTAGATTAGTAATGTTATTTTAATTATGTCGGATTTAAGACATTATTTGTAATTATACCTCCTAGTCTCTTATATATACCAAGGAGACATTTTCATTTTGAATAATCTTGTACTTGAACATTTAAGTTGGGTAAAAGGAGGTTGCCCCCTCGAAGAGGCTTATTATCTGAAATTATATCTTTTTCAAGGCGTTGAGTACTTTTCCTGAGGTTTTTCTATGCTATATTGATGTTTGGTTCTTAACAGATTATCTAGCAAAAATTGTTCAAATATGAAGGGTCTATTTTTTGGGTTGGCTTAGATGTCTGATCTGATAGAGATTGGCCAATGGTCAGATTTGTGGTGAGGAGGAATTATGGCTTCGAAGGAAACGTTATTGTGCATAAGGGATTCAAATACAAGGAAATAGTCCATACGAGAGGCAATTTGGTAGGCTTATTTTCGATGATTATTCTAGGTGAAGATTCCATTGCGTGTTTCCCAATCAACCATTCTAGGATCAATGACGGTCTCCTTAAATCAATCAGAGTCTTGCTCAAGGAAATTTATCCCTTATGAATTTGTTGGTAGAATGCCTGACTCATGTAAGGGAGATATGCACACATATTGAAGTGATGGTTCAAGGGTTTATGAACCATGGTGAATGTTACATGGAAATGGAGCATAGGCATAAGTTCATTGAATATGAAGTACTCTATGAATGATTTCTTTTCCTCACTATATTTGGAACAAGGAGGGATGTTGGTAAAGAATAGGGTATATGATTCTTGCATCATTTTCTCACACATGCCATGGATCAATGTGGAGAATAAGAAGAAGCACAATGAGGATGAAGCATTCAGTGAATGAGTTCTTTGTCTCACTATAGTTATGGCATGAATGGATGATGAAAAATAATATCGTAGAGGATTATTGCATCATTTTCTTTATCATACAGTGTATAGACATGCAACATAGGTGGAAGTTCACTAAGGAGAAAGTACTCGGTGAATGAGTGCTTTAGCTCACTGTATTTGGAGCAAGGAGGGATGTTGGTAAAGAAGTTGGTATATGCTTCTTCCATCTTCTGATCGAGAATAAAATGGTAAGATAAGTACTTGGTCCATGTAATTGTATTTGGAACATGAGGAATGTTTGCAATGAAATAGGGTGTTGTTTCATAGCATCATGTACTCAAGAATACAATTGTAATTATTTTTATGGTGATGTATTTTACCAAATGTAAATTGGAATATCGATGTAAGACCTATTTAGGCATGCATAATCATTGTTTCACGGTTCACCTATATAAAGTCTAGATGTAGACCTAGGTGATAGGGGAACACATTGTATTCATGATACCTGGTTTAGAAACTTTTATGGAGGCAGGTGCTTATCCCATGTCAAGTTTAAAGGGGAGAATGTTGGGTTAATCTTGAATCAATCATAGATTCCTTGATTAGGTCATTGTTTGGTTTAATGTTAGTGATTCACATGCCCATGGTATTGGGTAACACATGGTATTTTTTAATGGTATTTAATGTGATTCTTTTCATGTTGTTGCATGGAAATATCCAAATTATGCATATCTTTGCATGACTATGCATGTATTTTCATGGATATATCCACTCCATGCATGTGTTTGCATGGATATATTGAGGCTATAGATGTCTTTGCATGATTATCTCCACTCCGTGCATGTATTTGCATTGTAATACAATTCTGGTAAAAGAATTAGGGTTGTAATTAATGACGCCTATTTAATGGCTTGAGATACTCCATTGTAAGGAGACTCAAGTAGCCTCACATGGTTGGTGTTTTCATGGCTTGGATGAATTGGAAAATTTTAATAAATATCTATGGAGGTGATGACTCTCCCAGCTAAGGTTTTCCTAGGTAAATATCTAATGTCCATTTATGTGCATGTTTTGTTGTGCTACTATTTGTTTCTCAGTTTTAACATGGTATCATAGCCTATATGCTTGGAATCTCTACTGAGAGTGACTTAGGTGTCTCTTAAAAATTCCATTCTCAATATAATCTGGATCATATCATATCCAACAAAGACAAAATTATTTGATCTTGGGTATAACTTAGAACACTTTTTTTTAGGAGTAAGAGTGTAAGCTTCACAACCAATCTTTTTAAAACTTGAGTAGTAACAAGGATGAATTGTCCATACCAGTTAAGGAATTTTACAATATATTGCATTTGATGGTGATTGATTCACCAAATAACAAGAAATAGATACTACTTCTTCTCACAACTCTTGTTGCAAATCGGCATCATTGAGCATGCTTCTTACTCTTTCTAGAAGAGCCTTGTTCATATGTTTTTCCATGCCATTTTTCTAGGGAGTATATACTGTGGTTTTATGATTTTCAATTCCATATTCTTTGCAGTATTTTTCAAATTCCAAAGAAGTGAACTTGACTCCATTATCAATTCTTAAACATTTGATTGTCCTGCTAGTTATCATTTCAACTAAAACTCTAAATTGTTTAAATACATTAAACACATGTTCATGTTTTCTTTTTAGGACATAGACCCACACATTTCTAGAGAAATCATATATAAATGTTACAAAATATGATGATCCTCCAAAATAAGTAGTAGGGGATGACCCCCAAGCATATGTATGGATATAATATAAAATAACTTTACTTATATGATTGCCTAATTTATACTTATTTCTACATTTCTGTCAAAAAATACAATGTTTGTATTAATTCAAATTCAAAGATTTTATATTTGGAAGTAATCTGGAATTTATCAATACCTATAACATTTTATTTCTCATATGACCCATTTTCTGATTCCATAAACTAGTATATTCATTTTCCTCCTAAGATACTATTGTTTCTCCATTTATTTGGGTACTCTTGTCCTGCTTGTGAAGGTTTCTAGTCTTTCTAGCTTTCATAACCACCGAAATGCCCTTGGACACCTTCATTTCTCCACCTTGACCTGTGAATTTGTAACCTCCCTAATACAAAACTCCCAAAGAAATCAAATATTTTTTTAGTTCAGGCGCATGTCTTACATATATTAACATCCTTACAATACCATCGAACATCTTAATATTGATCCTCCCAACCGACACAGTCTTACAAGAAACATTATTTCCAATAACAACACCACAATCAACAACTTGGTAAGAAGAAAACCAACTCTTATTTGGACACATGTAATGTGAAGCATCAAAATCAACCATTCTTCATAATATTGTGAGACATTACAAATTAATAAAACTTCATTAACCATACATGAACCTGATTCAACCATATTTACTTCCTTTTTGGAGTCTTCCTTGGATTCCTTCCTCTTCCAACAATATTTGTTAAAATGTCCTTATTTATTACAGTACCAGCATTTTATTTTACCCTTCTTTCCTTTTTTCTTAGATCTTGATGTACCTTTCAATTGCTTCCATTTTTCTCTAGATTGACCTTTAGCCACCATTGCTTCTAGTGTGGAGGTTTCTATATTGAATTTCCTTTGCACCTACTCATAAAACAATGGTCCCACAATATAATCATATTCAAGAGTATCAATCGTACTTAAGCTAATGGAAATGACTAGGTGGTCCTGATATTTAGGAAATGAACACACTAATGTGACTGCCTTATCTTCTTCATTGTTTTTTACATCCATACTAGTTAAATGACATAATACATTTAAGTGATAAAAAAAAATTGTACCTTCTTTCATGTGTAGACTGTACAGTTACCTCTTCAAGCATGTTTGATTAGCCAAGGATTTCATCATATAAAGGATCTCCATTCTACTCCATAATCATGTCATTGTTTCCTCAAATAATATGAAAAGAACATCATCTGCTAGAAACAAAAAAATGGCACTGGGAGCTCTTGCATACATATCTTATCAATCCTTATCTGTCATACCTCATGGTATCTTTTTATTTCTTTCCAATGCCTTATGCATACCTTGTTGCACACACATATCACACATCTTGAACTTCCATAACTCAAAGTTATTTTTCACATTAATTTTCTCCACCTCAAATTTAGCATTCGAGACATTTTCCATTGGAATAATCACAAAAAAATTCAACACATGTAAATTTAATTGTTTGACTAGTCAATTGTTGCACATCTATGGAATATTTATATAAAGGAAAATAGATTTGTAAAGTCTACACCCCACCTAAAAATTTTAATTTAATTTGTCTATCTGTGTGTGTGAATATATTTACCGCCATTAAATCGGTAACCATAATCCACGACCTCCACTAGGGTTTTACTTCAATCAAATCTGTGACCTCATCTTCATGACTCACAAACTAGGGAGTACTAACACCCCACAAATTGGTTTTCTTTCTTTGTGTGTTACAAGGGAAAAACTCTCTATGGCCAAGGGTAAACCACAACAGATAGATGTGACTGCAGAAATCAAGTCAATTCCAACATATGATATATAGACTAATGTGAAATACAAGAAAGAGGCCTACCTTGATCCAATGTTTTATGATGTTCCACCATTGAGAACTTTGACCCAAAGCTTTATACCTGCAAGAAGTTCTCAACAAACAAGAGAAGCAAGTATATAGTGATGATATAAAATGAGTTAGTACATCAGATAACATAAAACATTAATATACATTACAAACACGCCCATGGGTAATAATCATATATTTGCAAGATACCAATAGGACGGGAAAGGAGTATTTCTATTAATAATTGATCAACAGAACCATCAACATTATAGACTTTCATGTCGGAACGGTTCGAAACCAATGAAGTGGTAAATTCCGCAAGAAAAAGTGGCGTATGAAGGGAAAGACCTATTGGACCTTACTCATATGGTCAATTCCGGAATAAAAGGTACATTAAGTGACTCGACCTAAAAAGGGCGAGGATGCTTGTTGGACTATAAGATATATAGTCTTTTAAGACTGCCATTGACTAAGGCTTAAGGCATGAGAATAAAGAGAGAGAGACCTTTTAGTCCAGTTCATAGGGCCCACTCTGAAGCTATAGTAGTCCAGTTCATATTTAGGGGGTTGGATGAAATATATCCCCCATCGGGAAAAGAAAAGGGATTTTCTTATTAAGTAAGAATTCTATTTATTCATGAAGTTTCTATTAGGAGGGCAGGGGGAAAAAAATGGGTCAAATCGGGCGGGCTTGTGGCAACAATCAAAGTGGTGGTTCCAGGCCAAACAGGCATATTTAAGGTGTTCGGTCTAATCAAAAGATCAAAAAGTCAAGAGAAAATCCTTCGTTGCGTTTTCTAGGATCAAATGATATATTTTCATCTGAAACCAAGTTCCTTCCAACTGAGTCTCCACCACTTCAATCCTCCACTAGGCAAGCTCATGTGAAAGAGGCAAAAAGGTCCTCTCAACAATAAGGGAAGAGCTTGGAGGTTGAACACTATGTTCAGACTTGAGGGACAAAGGGATGAAAACTCAATATGAAGTAATTTCTCCAGAGTAACTTTGCTCTCAAAGTTGAATGATTTATCCTCTTTTCCATAGTTCAAAATTGTGCTCTTATAGACTCCATAATGAAACTAAAGGGCCGAGTCAGAATGTTTCCAGTATATGGAAGGCCAAGGATCATAGATCTTCTGTCGTGACATGGAAACCCGACCTCATTTTGTATTTTCTGGCACAAATCCCTATATACGCGAGCTGTAATGGAGCAACAAGATTATATGCATGTTGTATAACTTTTAGGGAGCGTATATGTGGAAAAATGTATATTTTTAGCTCTGGATTCATCAAAAAGGGATGAAAAGTCTGCATAGGGAAAGGGAAAAAGTCCCTCTGTGCAAGATAGCAATAGTGAGGCAAATCTTGCTATAACATTGTGTATGAGCAACTTACCTTTTCCATTCATCTCAACAACTCGGCTCATGACCTTCACTACTCAACTCGACAATGACCCCAATAATTTATGTTTATTAAGGTTGGTTGTCATTGATGTCAACCCTTGAAGAAAGCCCGGTAGCACAAAGGTTTGGGTAATGGAACCAAGTTTGTTTGATGTAAAGATGAATCATTATTTTCTTTTCATGGTTGATAATAAGTAGAAATGGATGAACTCCAAATTTTTCCCCTTATGGTGAATGCCCTCACAGGAAGACGCTTTGCGGATTGAGTTATCCTAGAAGTATGGTTAGAGAACCCATGCTTATTTGTGGAATAATGAGATGAAGGTCAGTGAATTTGTCAGTGAAACTATCCTAGATGTATATTGCTTGTCATTCCATTTCTGGTGGTATGTGGAACACCACATAAATCCTCATGGTTAGAGAGTTATGGCCATGAGAAGTTGGAGAACCCGGGTTTGGGTAATGGACCCAAGTTTGTTTGATGGATAATGGTATGATTTTTGATATATTTTCAGGTAATACTATTCTATATGGATGGTACATTTCATTCCATTTCTGGTGGTATGTGGAACGTCACATAAATCCTCACGGTTTGAGAGTTATGGCCTTACGAAGTGAAGGACCCTCTGATGTCATCTAGAAGCCCCAAAAGGTCAAAGTAGTCAAAGTGGTTTAAGAGATTTTAGAAGGTAAATAATAAAGTGAAGTGATGATTGTACTATAATTCAAAGTGAATACAAAATAAATTATTTAAATAATAAATTTATTGGAGAAATTAGAAGTAGGTTAACCCTAAAATAAGGAAAGTGGGAAAAGTGACCTAGAAGATGTTTTTAAGGAAGCTACTTAGAGAGTTTAAATAAGAGGAAAGGCTCTCTCATTTTAAGACACACTTGAGAATATTGAATACCTATAAGTTTTTGAGGTAACCAAAGGGTATCTTAGCCAAATTTCTGAAGGAAGGTGAAGAAAAGAAGGTTGGAATTCAAGGTAGGATAAATTCTTTTGATGATGCTTTCTAAGGTATGTTATTTACAGGTCATCTCACCATTTTTGCAATAAATTATTTTCTAGAATTATTCAGAAAGTGAAATTTATATCCCACTGAGGAAACACATCCAAGTATCTCTGGTAAAAAATTCATCTTGTGGGTCGTTGTATTTTTTGAGTTACTCCGTGAAAAATAGGGTTTGTAGCTAGTCATGAAACTAGTCTTAAACAGGTGTTTCGGGTAAAAACGTCATAACTTCTTCATAATAGATCCAAATTCAGTAAGAAAAAATGTTTTCGTTAGAGTATTGTCTTTAGTATCCTGTGTAATAGTTTCATATCAATTCAACAAACATTATGTGCAGGGCACGCTCTGCAAGGGCTCTCTCTAGAATAAGCCATAATTCAACAAGGTATGCCAATTTTTTTATAACTCCTTTTCTGAGAGGTTCTAAGTAGTGACACCTGGAGGAATTGCATAAAACACACCAAAGAATATTGTGTATCATTTTCATAGATTTATTCAATACAGGTACAATTTTTTCTACCTCGGGAAACGTGACACCTACCTCGGGAAACATGTCATGCATTTAGGTGGTTTTTTTGGCACATGGTTTTTGCCGATGTTTTTCTATTTTCGGTTAATGAATTAGGGTTTTGGACTAATCCAGGTCATTTGTTTAGGGTTTTGGATGCCGCTAGCTCCTATATGTATATTGTATTGTAAACAATGTAACACAATGAATGAATATAATATATGCTGGTTTTCCCAGTTTGGATTTCCAGGAGAAAAATCTCTGTGTAATGTTTGTATTTTCCATTGTATTGTTTCTATTCTTTTATGAATATTTGTTTATAGTAGACATTGTACAAGGTTAGAATTTACAATAAGAATGTGATCGACACAAGGTGGGTCTTCATGAATAAATTGAATGAAGATGGACATTTTACAAGGAACAAAGATAGATTGGCATGTAAAGGATATGCACAGGTTGAAGGAATTGACTTTGAAGAGACATTTTCCCTAGTTTCCAGAATGGAAGCAATCTGTTTTCTTTTAGCTTATGCATGCTCCAAAAATATTAAAATGTATGAAATGGACGTAAAATCAACTTTTTTGAATGGGGAAATTGAAGAAGAAGTCTACATTGAACAACCAAAAGGATTTCAGTTGTCAGAGAATGCATATTATGTGTGTAAACTAAAGAAGTCTTTGTATGGTCTAAAATAGGCTCGTACAGAATGGTACTCTAGACTGGATAAGTATCTGCAATAGGCAGGGTTCAGAAAAGGAACTATAGACAACAACCTCTACATCAAGGTAAGTCAAGGTAATATCTTATTAATTCAAGTTTATGTTGATGATATTATTTTTGGTAGTGATGATGACATGTTAAGCTAGAAATTTGCAAAATATATGCAGAATGAATTTGAAATGTTGTTACTTGGAGAACTATCCTTCTTTCTGGGACTTCAGATACGTCAAAGAAACCAAGGAATTTTTATTTCGCAAACCAAGAATATCAGAGAAATGCTAAAGAGGTTTGGAATGGAAGATTGAAAACCAGATATCACTCCCATGCAAACCAGTTGCAAGTTGATCAAAGATGATGATTCGAAGTCTACAGATCAGAGGCAATACAGGTCAATGATTGGCAACCTACTATATGTGACAGCATCTAGACCATATGTAATGCAGGTAGTCGGACAAGTGGCACGATTTCAAGAAGCACCAAAGGAATCACATGTATATTTATGAGTAAAGAGGATTTTCAGATATCTAAAAGGAACAAAAGAGTTTGGATTATGGTATCCAAAAGGAAATGATCTATCACTTATTGCCTACACAGATGCAGATTGGGCAAGTTGTATTGATGATGGATGAAGCACCAGTGGAGAAACATTCTACTTGGGTGAGTGTTTAGTATCATGGCTAAGCAATAAAAAATCATCAATATCCTTATCTACAGCCGAGGCAGAGTATATTCCAAAAGCATCATGTTGTACACAGGTTCTTTGGATGAAACAAACTCTAACAGATACATAGGTTGAGTAGAATGAGCCCATTCCAATCTATTGTGATAATAGAAGCACCATAAGTATCTCAAAGAACCTCGTAATGCACTCCAAGACGAAGCACATTCCAATAAAGTATCACTTTCTACAGGATCAAGCTGCAGAAAAGAACATAAGAGTTGAGTATGTGGGCACAAAAGAACAAGTGGCAGACATATTTACAAAACCACTTCCACGAGAAGCCTTTGAGTATCTTCGCTAGATACTCAAAGTTATTTCTACTCCAAAATGACTTCTTTTTAATGCTTATCTTATATGTATTATATGTACACGAGGAAGCACCATAAAGAGGACAGTTCAGTCGGGGCGAGCATCCCCGGATGTAAAGATAACTTTTCCATTGATGACAAAGGGGGAGAGATTCATTAGATGCAAAGGACATAGGCATGGTTCCAGGGGGAGCAATGGTCACAGAGATACAGAGGACAAAGGCATGTTTCCAGGGGGAGCATCAGTGATATGACTTCAGTATTGCATGACATAATTTTAGTTTTGCATCAGAGTGTTTCCATCAATGCCAAAGGGGGATATTGTTGATTAAGGTTGGTTGTCATTGATGCCAACCCTTGAAGAAATCCCAGTAGCATAAAGGTTTGTGTAATGGACCCAAGTTTGTTTGATGTAAAGATGAATCATTATTGTCTTGTCATAGTTATAATAAGTAGAAATTGATGAAATCCAAAGTGGTCCCCTTATGGTGAAAGCCCTCATGAGAAGATGCTTTCTTGATTGATTTATCCTAGAATTATGGTTAGAGAACCCATGCTTATTTGTGGAATAATGAGATGAAGGTCAGTGAATTTGTCAGTGAAACTATCCTATATGGATAGTGTTTGTCATTCCATTTCCGATGGCATGTGGAACGTCACATAAATCCTCACGGTTAAAGAGTTATGGCCATGAGAAGTTGGAGAACCCAGGTTTGGGTAATGGACCCAAGTTTGTTTGATGGAAAATTCTATGAGTTTTGATATATTTGCAGGTAATACTATTCTATATGGATGGTACATTTCATTCCATTTATGGTGGTATGTGTAACGTCACATAAATTCTCACGGTTTGAGAGTTATGGCCTTACTAAGTTGGAGGACCCTCTTATGTCATCTAGAAGCCCCAAAAGGTCAAAGTAGTCAAAGTGGTTTAAGAGATTTTAGAAGGTAAATAATAAAGTGAAGTGATGAGTGTACTATAATTCAAATTGAATACAAAATAAATTATTTAAATAATAAATTGAATGCAGAAATTAGAAGTGGGTTAGCCCTAATGCAAGATACCAGATATATAAAATATGCAGAACATAAACGAAATGCTAGAAATAACAGAATAACAGTAAATTATCCAGCATAATCTTCACAATACACAGAAATGATATACGAAATAGCAACAGAAATAGCACTTTGAATCAGATAGCAATGTTCACAGGCCTCTTCGAGGGGGCAACCTCCAATCGAGCAGTGCTCT
>ML785639.1:203573-230213 GCA_009831015.1 Picea engelmannii | reverse complement strand
TTACAAGTTTTGTTTTTACTGTAAAGTGAAATTCTAAATAAAAAAAATACTTTTGTATGCCAGAAGTTGAAGAACTTGTGAAAATACAGTTTTTTTTGTCATAAAACAAGCAAAAGTGTTACCAAGCTTCATGATTTTACCCTATGAGCATTTCATCAACCGAGAAACGAAGAGATAAAGGAGGAAAGAAAATAGTGAAAAGGGGTTCAACTCAATTCAACATAGGGAGAAGTTTTCAACAAGATTGATTTTATTTCCGCACAAGAAGAAACAAGAAAGAGAAAAGACAAGTCAGAAACATAGGGGAGAACTATCCCAGATTTCTCTGAGATGTAATAATCTTGTAAACAAAATTTATTTTTGAATAATAAGGACATTCATGTTTTCGTCCATTATTTTCATTGTTGATTTTATTTTACTGTAACAGTAAATTCCTCATGGAATTATTTAACTTTTAAACTCTGTTATATATCAATATTAGATTTGTGTGCACTCTGTGGTAGAACACCTGGTTTTTATAGGGATTTATTGTAGAAACTAGAGTGACTGCATTAAGTGGTATCATAGTTGGTTTAGCTCTAGAGTTTTGAGAGAACAATGTCTAGAAGTAAGACCTGTGAATGTTAGTCTGAGTGAGGGTTGAAAGACAAATCATAAGGATGCCACTGAAAAGAGAAATATAAGCATGAGGGGGTGCTAGAGATTTAGAGGAATTATGAAGGAGGATTGAAGAAATGGAATCTAGAAGGTATGGAGATGTTGAAATAGATTCAAAGTCATAAAGTGAACATGAAGAAAATAGAAATGGTGATGAAGGAGACCCAACAACATGGTTGATGTATTTTCTAAAATATAGAGGTAGGGTAAGGGTGTAAGCTTCATACTACGATGGTAGTTTGAAAGACGAGAATTTCATTGATTGGATAGGAGAGCTCGAAATATATTTTGAGTATGAAAATATCCAAGACCCTAGTCAGTTTTGATTTTCAATGAAGAAGCTTAAATGTCATGCTACATTATGGTGGGATATGCTACATAAAGACAGAGTAAATAACTGATGGGGAAATATTAAAACCTAGATGAAGATGGTGAACAAAATTATAGAGAAACTTTTACCTGTAGATTATCAACAAAAGTTTTGCAGAAAAGTGGAAAACTTAAGGAAGAAGGAGACATATGTTCGTGAATATATAGAGGAGTTTTTTAAAATATCCCTTAGGTCAGGGATAAAGGAAACAAAATATCAAAGAGTGGCAAGGTATGCGATTTTGTTGAATTATCATATTCAGGATGAGATGAGTACACATTACTTTTGTAATGTAGATGAAGATTATCAAGTTGCTTTGAAGGGAAAAGGAACTAGAGTTAGAGGAGAAACAAGTGTTTCTAAAGATAGTGAAAAGGAAGATGAAGCGACCAACATTTAGAATACAATAGGAGGAGGAAGTTATGGAAGAGGAAAAGGTTTTGTTCTAGGTAAGTATGTGATTACAAGTTATAGATGTGGAGTAGAGGGTCACAAAGAATTAGAATGTCCAGAGAGACAAAATGTAGTGAGAAGAAATAAGGCTATGACACAAGTTACTTAAGTGGATGAGACAATAGTTGTTGGTGGGAATACGAAATTACTTCAACAAGAGGAAGGAGAGAACTTAACGTTTATAAGAGTATTACTAAATCCTTAGACAAATGTAGTAGAAGATCCTAAACAGAGAAAGAAATTGTTCTAAACTAAATGCAATATTCAAGGTAAGTGTTGGTATCTTGTCATAGATAGCAGAAGTATAGAAAATTTAGTATCCATAGAATTAATGGATAAATTAAAGTTGAAAATCATTCCACATCCAAATCTGTACAAGGTGTCATGATTGAAAAGAGGACAATATGTGACTTTGATTGCACAATGCTTGTTGAGTTTTCAAATTAGAAAGTTTAGTGAGCATGTATTATGTGACATAGTAGAGATGGATGTTTGTCACGTACTACTCATAACTCCATGGTAGTTTGAAAGAAAATTTTTCCATGATGGAAGGAAGAACACTTATGAATTTTTAAAGGATTGAAAGTGATATAGATTTGAGCCAATGGTGGATATTGAGTTGAGTGGTAATGATAGAAAATAAAAGGACTATAGAAATATTTGTAGCCAGTCACATTATGTTCTGTTCAGATAAGGAATTCTTAAGAGAACAAAAGAAGAATCATTTATGTTTGGCCTTAGTACCAAGAGAAGTTTTGGAGAATGCAAAAATGAGTCCTATGGAGCAGAAATTCAACCTTTGTTGAATGAGTTTAAGGATATTGTTGGAGATGATTTACGAGTAGGTTTACTTCCCTTGAGAAGTATATCACATCAGATTTATTTGATACTAGGATCAAGTCTACCGAATAAAGAGACTTATCATATGACTCCAATAGAGAATGAGGAAGTAAATAGGCAAGTGCAAGGGCTGATTGATAGAGGATTGACCAGAGAGAGTTTAACTCTATGTGATGTAACTACATCTTTTACACCCAAAAAAGGAGGTGAATTAAGAATGTGTAAAGATTCACGAGCTATTAAAAAGATTACTATCAAGTACAAATTTCCTTTACCAAGGATTGATGACCTCATGGATTGTTTGAGTGGGTCCAAGTACTTTGCAAAGATTGAATTGAAGAGTGGTTACCATAAAATTCAAATAAGGGAAGGTGATGAATGAAATACATCATTCAAGACAAAGTATGGGTTGTTTGAGTGGTTAGTTATTCCATTTGGACTAACTAATGCACCCAACACATTCATGAGAGTTGTGAATGGATTTTTGAAACTATTCTTGGGTAAGTTTGTTTTTGTGTACTTAGATGCCATTTTGATTTTCTGCAAGACCAAAGAATAACACCTAGAGCATGTGAGAAAGGTGTTATAGCAGTTGAAAGAAGAGAAATTACAGATCAATTTGAATAAATGCACATTTTTGAAGGAAGAGTTAGAATACTTGAGATTTTTTATTTCCAAAGAAGGTTTGAAGATGGATCCTTAAAAGGTTAAGGCTATTTTGGAGTGGTCAACACCTAAGTGTACATTTGGTGTAAGACATTTCTATAGCTTAGCAAGATTCTACAAAAAATTTATAAGAAATTCCAACGATATTTATGCACTACTTACTGAATGCATGAAGAAGGGAAATTTTAAGTGGATAGTAGAAGCCATGAAGTCATTTGAAGATTTGAAAAAAAAGGTAACTGAACAACCAATTTTAACACTTTCAGATTTCAATAAAGTTTTTCAAGTGGACTCTAATGCAAGTGGTTCATCAATTGGAGAATTTTTGAGCCAAGAACGAAGACTGGTTGCATTCTTTAGTGAGAAATTGAATTATGCTGATAAGAAGTACTTTTTTTATGATCAAGAGTTCTACAATATTGAACAAGCTTTGAAGAAATGGAAAAATTACTTTCTACCGAGGGTGTTTCTCTTATTTATCTATCATAAGAAATTTCATTACATCAATAGTCAAGGAAAGTTAAATCATAAGAATTCCAAATGGGTACATGTTTTGCAAAGTTACTTGTTTGTTTTGAAACATAGGTCTGGGAAATTGAATAGAGTTGCAGATGCATTGAACCGAAAGATAATGTTGTTGAATACTTTGTCAGTGAAAGTCTTTATCTTGGAATGTATAAAAGAATTGTATGCAAATGATGCATATTTTTCAGAGGCTTGTAAAGCGTGCAAAGAGCCTCAGAGCATTAATAGAACACCATATTTGTATTTTCATCTTCGAGAAGGTTTCTTGTTCAAGAACCAAAGCTTGTGCATTCCATGAAGCTCATTTTGGTTGAATCTTATTATAGAGTTTCATAGAGAAGGTTTAGGTGGACATTTTTTCATTGATAAGACTGTGGCATTAGTGAGAGAAAGATACTTTTGGCCTAGCATTAACAAGGATGTTAAGAAGTTTGTTGGGTACTGCAGAATTTGTCAACTTGCCAAAGGAAGGAGTCAAAACACAGTATTGTATACACCATTGCGGGTGCCCGAGAGGCCTTGGGAAGATATAAGTATGGAATTTGTTTTAGGACTTCCTAGGACGAAGAGAGTTCATAAATCTATGATGGTTGTGGAGGAAATATTTTCAAACATGACATATTTCATACCATATAGGAAGACCAATGATTCTACTAAAGTTGTTTTTTTTTTTAATTTTTTAGATAGATTGTGAGATTACATCAACTTCAAGAAGTATCACTTCAGATCAAGATACGATATTTCTTTGACATTTTTCAAGAATACTTTGGAACAATATGGGTTCTAAATTGTTGTAAAGTTTTACATATGATCCTTGGGAAGATGGACAGACTAAGGTGGTGAACCAAAGTGATCCAGGTGGATATCAATGGTCATCCACCTATTCCAACTGGCTCAAAATAGTCTTCTGGCAACTTACTCTTGTTAGCAGTTTTTTGGTTCCTAAACTTCTGGGGCCATTTTGAGGGCCTAAATGAAGTTTTTTGAGTATTGAGCACCTTAATGACAATTGAAGGCTTTGATTGAGACCCCAAAATAAATATCCTCGATGATAAGTTTCCAACGAGCTATTGTGTGCCCCAAACAGAGATCGTATGCCAAATTTATGCCCCTGGGAAGTTGATACACCAAACTACCCAAAACGGTGTCCACAAAATTGTTGGCTTTTCATCTTTCGGGATTAGGGATTTGGATTTTCTTTATGTTAAAAAGTCCTTTAGAGCCTCATTGTAAGCATATTCTTTTGAATGCAAGTATCCATCACATCTCTTCTTAGAGATAAGCTGCCACCATTCTAGTGAGTCTTTCACTCTGTATTTCTACAGTTTTGTACATTTCGCTCATTAATATAAATTGTGTATTACGGTATATATGTGACTCTTGTTATATATACAATATATATATATATATATATATATTATTTTACTGTCTCTCTTGAAATATCTTCGTATATTTCTATGTTATATCTCTGCTCTCATTTCATGTCGAAAATAATATGGATCAGTGGTATCAGAGCAGGATGTTCTTGATCATGTTTTCATTGCATGTCCCCAACAAGTTTTGATTATATAAATTTGGGTATCCAACTTGTCTCTCTTGAGGAAAATCACTCTCTTACACCAAAGAAACCCTCCATGGAAAAAGAAAATAAAAACAATAGGGGAGACGATTCTATGAGTGAGTTGCTTGAGAAAGATCTCATGCAATAGAGGGATGAAATGATGGAGAATTTTTCCCACATCCTTCAATGATTATGGATAAAAACCGATTTGTGTTCATCAAGCAACCTCTTTTGACGAACCTCACCTTTAAAGGTACAAGTTAATTTTGATATTCTCATATTTGAAGGACAAATAGATGCAGATGCCCTAGAAAAATGGTTAAATATGCTAGAAGGTTATTTTTCTGTTCAAAATATTTCCTAGAGGGAAAATATCACCTTCACACTCATTAAATCTCTCCCCCATGTCTAACATTGGTGGGAAACTTACTAGGATAAAATTTTCAGAGAGGAGTCTGGAATATATGGGGCCAAGCCCACTTGGGATTTTTTTGTGGATGCGGTTGACGAACAATATTACCCTATTGGAAACTATGACAACCAGTACATGAGATAGAACAAACTGTGGAAAGAGAGGGGGCAAGCAATGCCAGATTTCACCAATACCTTCCATACCTTGCACAAAAAAGTTGGGTATCAAAGACTCTGACCGACATTTGGTTCTGAAATATCGTGGGGTTCTACACAGATATAACCAAAACTAAATTCATTTTCTAGACATCTCATCATTGGGTGCTACTTATTGATATGTTGTTAAAATTGAAAAAAAAATTAAGCACCAGAACAAACGGGAGTTTTCGTCTGCAAATACACAACAACCAACGTATGATAAAGACAACCCTAACAAACAACCTCTTGAAAACCCGTCAAATCCATATAGAAAAAGGGTCACAAAAATACGAAGAAAGAAACTAGAAAGTGGTGTGATTTCCACAAAATCCCCTGGCACAATACCGCTGAATGTCGCTCAAAATAGTCAGTGGTGGAAAATATCAAAGATAAGGAGTCGAACCCTGATTCAGAATCTGATTTAAAAAATACTGGTAGAAGGCATATCATCGATGCAAACCCCGCCGCTATTGTCACGACCACAACAATTCAATCAGAAGAGCCAACATATCCTAAAGAGGGGGAGCACCTTTTTTATTCATAGATGTTGGTGAAGGGGACCCCACTGCATTTTATTGTTGATCACGGAAGATAGAAGAACCTCTTCTCAGTAAAGGTTGTCAAACAGTTGGGATTATCGAAAACACCACACCCACCACCATACAACATCGGGTGGCTTCTCCAGGGATGAGATCATCGTGTCATCCAATAGTGACGATTGTCATACAACATCCATCCCTTTAGGGATGAGTTATTATGTGATGTTTCCCTATTGGATGTTTATAATGTACACTTGGGCCAACCATATAGGTGTTAGTGCCATGATATTTATGATTCTCGACCCTGTAGTATCATTGTTACTCTGGGGGGTCATTTCTATAGGATACTAGAGGTAGTTCTGACTATTGTCCCACCTGAAATGTTTCGCAAGGTAGTATATCATACTACAAAATTCATCTTCTTCACAATCTATTCAAAAGTTGAACAAAAGGACACTACAACCATTGTAGCCTCAGTCCAAGCACCTTCTATCCAATAGAATCATGTCAACAATATTGCAACAAAGTGTAGAGATTTTGTTTGCACACAAGCATCTCATGTAGCCAGACTAGTTTAAAATGTGCAACCCTTCCATCCATAGGTTTGTGACAACCTTCAACAAGCTAAGCAGCGCAACATCTTTAGCAAGGCAAGCAACTTATGAAGATGTGGATTCAGTAAACACTTTTACCTATCCCCTGAGAACTCAACGTAATAGATATCATTTATTCCTAAGGATGGAGTATTGATCCAGGTGGATATCGATGGCCACCCACCTATTCCAACTGGATCAAAACATTCTTAGCAGTTTTTTAGGTTCCTAAACTTACATGGCCATTTCTAGGGCCTAAATGATGTTTCTTGGGGATTGAGCACCTCAATGATAGCCAAAGGCTTTTATTGAGCCCCAAAACTGAATCTCCTTGGTGATACCTTTACAATGAGCTATCATGCACCTCAAATGAATATCGCATGTCAAAGTTATGCTCCCGAGAAGTTGATACACCAAACTACCCAAAACGTGGTCCACAAAACTGTTGGTTTTTCAATTTGCGGGGTTAGGATTTTGGATTTTCTTTATGTTAAAAATTCCTTTAGAGACTCATTGTAACCATGTTATTCCCAATGTGAGTAGTAGTCACATCTCTTCTTAGAGATAAGCTGCCATCATTTTAGTGAGTCTTTCACTCTGTATTTCTACAGTTTTGTACATTTCACTCATTAATAGAAATTGTGTATTACTATGTATATATGTGCCTCTTGTTATATAAATGAAATATATATTTTATTTTATTGGATCTCTTTCAATATCTTTGTATATTTCTCTATTATATCTCCTCTCTCATTTCGTGCCAAAAATAATTTGGATCAGTGGTATTAGAACATGCTTCTCTTGATCATTTTTTCAGTGCATATCCTTGATGAGGTTCGAGTATAACAAGTTCAGTCTCTAGATTTTTTATATTGAGGATAATATCTCTCACATGCCCAAGAAAAACTCCATGGTTAAAGGAAAAAAAATGGCAAAGAAAACGATTCTATCAGTCTGTTGCTTGACCAAGCTCTCACGTGACCGAGGGACGAAATGATGGAGAATTTTTCCCACATCCTTCAATGCTTGCCAATAAAAGTTGATGTGTCTTCATCGAGTGGTCAATTAGAAGGCACCTCGCCTTTAAAGATACAAGTTAATTTTTATATTCACATATTTGAACCTGATAAATAGATGCAGATTCCCTAGAAAAATGGTTAAATCTGCTAGAAGGTTATTACTCTGTTCACATTTCTTTTGATAGGGAAAAGATCACCTTCACACTAACTAAAGCTCTCCCCCATGTCAAACATTGGTGGGAAATTTACTCGGAGCAAATTTTCATAGAGGATTCTAGAATATATTGGGTCGAGCCCACTTGGGATTTTTTAAGGATGCGGTCAAGGAACAATATTACCCTTTTGGAAACTATGAAGACCAATACATTAGATGGACCACACTGCGACAAGAGATGGGCCAAAAAGTGTTGTATATCACCAATACCTTCCATACCTTGCACAACAAGTTGGGTATCAAAGACTCTGAGTGACATCTCATCATTAGGTGTTTCTTATCGATATGTTGTTAAAATAGAGCAGAAATGTAAGCATCAGAACAAAGGGGATTTTGGGTCTACAAATCCGCAACAACCAAAGTATGATAAAGATGACCCTAACAAACAGCCTCCTGAAAACCAGTCGAAGGAACAAGAAAAGAAGGATCATGGAAAGACGAAGAAAGACACTAGAAAGTGGTGCGATTTCCACAAAATCACCTAGCACAACACTGATGAATGTTTCTTAAAACAATCATTGGTGGCCAATATCAACGATAAGGATCAAAAACATGATTCAAAATCTGATTCAAAAAATATTGGTAGAATATAGATCATCGACACAAACCCCACCACTATTTTCATGACTGCAACAATTCAACAAGAAGAACCAACAGATCCTTAAGAGGGGGGGCTCCTTTTTCATTCACAAATGTGAGTGAAGGGGACTTGGTTGCATTTTATTTTTTATAGAGAAATCTAGAAGAACCTCATCTCGGTAAAGGCTGTCAAATAATTGGGATTATTGATAAAACCACACCTGCAAACATACAACATCGGGTAGCTTCACCAGGGACGAGATATTCCTGTCATCCAACAGTATCGATTGTCATGCATCATATAGACCTTCAAGGATGGAGTATTATGTAATGTTTCCCCACTAGATGTCTTTGATGTTCTCTTGGGTGAGCCATATATGTTGAAGCGCCATGTTATTTAGTAGTCTCAACCCCGTAGTGTCATTGTAACTCCAGGGGGTCATCTATATAGGATACCAAATGTAGTTGCAGCTATTGTCCCACCTAAACAGTGTTGTAAGGTAGTATCTTTTACTACAAAATTAAATTTCTTCACAATCTATTCAAAAGGTGAACAGAAGGACACTATAACCACTACAACGTCGATCCAAGAACCTTATATCCAACAGAATTAGGTTGAAAATGTTACAACAAATCGTAAATATTCCTTTTGAAAAACTTCATATCATGTAGCCAGACCGGTTAAAAAGGTCCAACCCTTCAAGCCATAGGTTCATGATAAGCTTCAACAAGTTAAGCAACGCAACTTCATCAAGATGTCGATTCAATGATTTTTTTCCCTCGCCCCCGGGAACTCAACACAATGGATACCATTTCTTATTAAGGAGGGAGAATTGATCCAGGTGGATATCAGTGGCCACCCACCTATTCCAAATGGCTCAAAACAGTCTTTTGGAAACTTACTATGTTTAGCAGTTTTTCGGTTCCTAAATGTTTTGTGCCATTTTAAGGGCCTAAAGGATTTTTTTTCCTAGATCGATCACCTCAATTATTTCCAAAGTCTATAATTGATCCCCCAAAATCAATATCCCCAAAAATATGTTTCCAACGAGCTATTGTGCACCCCAAACAAAGATCATATGCCAAAGTTATGCCCCAGGAAATTGATACACCAAACTACCCAAAACAGGGTCCACAATCTTGTTGGATTTCCATCTTCCGGGGTTAGGGTTTTGGAATTTAGTTAAGTTAATAATTACTTTAGAGCCTCATTGTAACCATCTTCTTGTGAATGCGAGTAGCCGTCACATCTCTTCTCATAGATAAGCTGCCACAATTCTAGCGAGTCTTTCACTCTATATTTCTACAGTTTTGTACATTTTACTCATTAATAGAAATTGTGTATTAGTGCATATTTTTTCCTCCTATTATATATCCTATATATATATATTTATTTTTTTTAAGTAAAAGGAGTAACCTTTTATATTATAGCTTCAAAAAAGGAGTACACATGACACACAGGTGCCAGCTGTCCTGCCTATGCAGGAAACCAAGACAGCTAGTTTGCACACAGTAGCATGCAAAATCAAAGGGTTCATTGCGCCACCCGCCCAAAGGAAACCAGGGTATACATCCATAATTAAAAGTAGTACAGTGCAGTTTGTTCTAAGACTATCCAAGATAATAACTAAAGAGCTATAGCTCTGGTAAACTACTACAGAAAAAGATTCGAAAAACATGCAAGACAGAAGAACCTATTCCCCGAAGTCCTTGTGAGCATTCGTCGCCTTTCCACCGCTGGCTGGGATGACATAAGGCTGAGCACAGGTTGGGAATTGTCGTCGAGGAGTGGCACTGGATTAGGCCAAATAGAGCATGTCCAGGCGTTGGCTGACGCAGACTGCTCTGAAAATCTGATCATCCATTAGGCTTCGAACCTCAAAAATCAGCTGCAGATGCTCCGGGTGCAGGAGTGGTGTCGAGGGCGGCAGTTGTGACTTGTCGTCCATTTCCTTATGTCCCGGATGCTCTCTAGTTGGATGTGATTCTATGGTACCTTCCGATGGCTCCTCCTCTACCGGTCAAGTGATGGCCTCTTCGTCAATTGCTTCGCAGGGACCTGAAGTGTTTCTTGAGCGGGGCGGCACCTCTGCTTATGCAATACATGTTGGGGGGTTCCAATTGTCTGGAACAGTAAACATCCTATTCTCTGAAAAGTCCGGTGGAAGCTCCATGTTCGGGACTTCCTCTACAAAGGTTCTGGGGGGCGATCTTTCAGTCGTGTTTACCTGACGTCGCCTCTGCTCGGCCATGGTCATGGCTCGCTCAAATTTCCTGTGTCGCTTTCTCCTAGATTCTGCCATGTACCAGCCGGCTCCCCTGTGAGGCTTCCCTCTCACCCTCGGCATGGAAAGAGAAAGGATCAGTGCCAGGGTGCCAGGAATGCTGCTGCTACCCCTCTTCTCGACAAGATTCAAATGCACATTAAGATTTCTGGTGAGGCGGGCTAAGGCACAATGTATGGTGGCAGCCATTAAAGCTGAGATCTTAATGCTCTGGCTGGCTGGCCTGTAATCACTTGTGAGAGGCCCCATCATTAAACAGAGACCGACGATGGTAAGGACCCTCATTAATAGATGAGTGTGTGGTGAGAGCCATTGTAAATGGCCTCTCCCATCTCACTGCCACGTACCTCCCCTATACCACGTGTCACCCCATCCGAGGCTGGGAAATCCTTGCTGGCTAGGAGTTGACAATGGTTGTATAGATCGGAGGCTCCAGTGTTGTTGGCGTCCCAGATTATTTGTTCCATTCCCCTTTGTATTCCCTCATTTGCTAGATAATCAGCCACTCCATTTTCCTCCCTTCTGATGTGGGAGGGAATGATGTTGATGTTGTGCCCAAGAAGGCTTTTGAAGTCTTCGAGCAATCCTGCAAGGCGCCAGCTGGGAGAGATTTTTTGTGGATCTCCCCCATGCAAGATATTACTGATTAGCTGGATGACAATTTGTGAGTCCCCTTCCAGGATGACTTTTTGGCTAGCCATGGTTACCGCATGTCGAAGGCCCTATAGTAGGCCTGTTATTTCTTCTACATTGTTTGTGGTCTCTCCCAAATATCCTACAGTCAACGTCAAAATTTCCCCTTTGGGGTTTCTGATCGCAGCTCTGTATCCTGCAGGTCTGGGATTACCTTTTGAAGCTCCATCAAAGTTAATTTTTGTGAATTCATTTGGAGGGGGGGTCCAGGTGGTTGGGTTGGGGAATCGAACCTTGGGAGCTCTGATTGCCACTGAGTCTTTTAAATTAAGTTGCCAATTTTGGATGATTAGTGCCTCTTCCCGGCTACAATCCTTGTCCTTGGCTTGCCAGTGCTTACTTTTGATTGTTTCTTTGATGTGTGTGGCAGCTTTGTTCTAGGTGGACTCTGTAGGGGAGTCCTTGGAGTGGAAGATGCGTTTGTTTCACTCCTTCCATATCTTCCATAGAATGAAGCCTGGGAGGAGTTGCCAAATGTAGTTTAGAATGGGATTGTTATAAGTGATTGCATCCCAATTCTCAATGGTGTCCCTGATGCTTCCTCTATTTTGATTGGATCTGCGCATGATTTGTGCCCCCTGGTCCCAGACAGCTTGACCATAACGAAAGCCATTGAAAAGATGCTCCTTGGTTTCTTCTTGAGATTGACATAAAACACACATGGATGGCCCAATGAATCCCCTCTTTCTGAGGTTATCCTAGGTTAGTATTATGTTATGGATGATTATCCAGAGGAAAGTAGAGACCTTAGGCCAGAGCACTTTGCTCCAAATCTTTCTCTAGATGTTATCCGCCTCTTGATTGTGATAGTTGTCGTGTACGCGGTAGGCTTCCTTTACCAAGAAGTTACATGAGGTTGAATGTCCCCATCTGAGGATGTCGGGCCCCTCCTTTCTAGGGATTTTCCGGTGTCCTGCCTCATGATGCCAGGCGAACAAGTTTAAGTCGAGGGGGTTGCCTAGTTTGTGGTTGGAGGTCTTCCATTTCCGCCAAGTCTGCCCCGCATCTATGGGTTCCTAGAGTTCCTTTACCTTCAGTGAAGGGGCTTGATTATGGGCTAGTTGGAGGGGTGTGAGATCTGCTAGATCATTTAGAGGTTTGAGTTGTTGCCACGAATCTTTCCAGAACCTTGCACTATCTCCATTGCATATTTCCTAGAAAGCATGTTTCTGTACTATGTCTTTGTTTGGCCAAGCTGTATTCTAGATGTTTGAACCCTGGATTTTAACGTTGTGTCTAATCAGTTGATCTGCCTGCATGGAGGGAGTGTATTTATTCTTCCATATTTGTGACCATAATGCCTCTGGTGTTTCCATCCACCTCCACCATATCTTGGCCCCCATTATCTGGTTGATCTTTCCCGGATCCTGAAGCCCTAGGCCTCCTCTGCTTTTTGGTGTACATACCTTGTCCTAGCTTACCAGAGCCCATTTCTTCTTGGCCTGCAACCCTTGCCAGAGGAAGTTCCTTTGAATATTTCTGATCACTCTAATGATGTGCTTGGGAGAAGCTAAGGCAGTAAAGAGATAGGTGGGTAGAGTTTGAAGAGCGGATTTTAGCAGGACTAATCTGGCTGCAATGTTTAAAGGTTTGAAGGTCCAGTTGGCTAGCCTGTTAGACATAGAGATGAGGAGGTTGTCCCAAGAAATGCATTTGGATGGCGCTCCTGTGAGAGGAATACCCAAGTAGTTGGATGGAAGGGAGCTCCTGGGGATGCCCAGGATTTTGGAAATGTGTAGCTGAGCTGTCGTGGGAGTGTTGAAAAAGAAAAGCTTGGATTTATCAAGGTTCAGAGCCATGCCCAAGGCTTCAATGAGAGTTGATTTTGAGGGCTTCGTGTGTTGTGGGGGAGTTCATGAGTAGGGTGTCATCGATGAACTGGCTATGAGAAGGGGCAGGCCTAATATTATGTAGGGGTAGGCCTTTGAGGGTGCCTTCCAGCACCGCTGATTTGATGTAGCGACCCAGGCCTTCCGCCATTAGAAAAAAAAGAAAAGGTGAGAGTGGATCCCCTTGCCTTATGCCTCTGGATGCTGATAAGGGATGCAATGGAACTCCATTGAGTAGGATTGAGAAGAAAGCCGAAGAGGTGAGGTTCAAAATCCAGTTTACCCAGTCTTCATTAGAGCCAAAGGAGTTTAGGATAGCTCTGAGGTACTGCCAACTGGCTTTATCAAAATCTTTTGACAGATCAATTTTGATTAACATACCTGGGGTTTTCATTGTTTTGAGAGAGTTGACCACCTCATGCACTAGTATGATGCTATCCATGATCTGTCTTCCTTCCACATATCCAACTTGTTCTTTGGAGATGACAAATGGTAGAATTGGCTTGAGTCGATTTGCAATCACCTTGGTGACGATCTTGTAGATGACATTGCATAAGGCAATGGGTCTGAACTGTTTGGGGTTCGTGACTCTTTCTTCCTTTGGGATGAGGGTGAGGAAGGTGGCATTGAAATCTTGGAGAACTTGGCCCGATGTTCTTGATTCCTCGACAACCTCCCATACATCCTTACCTATGATATCCCAGCAGTGATGGAAGAAGTCTGTAGTGAAACCATTAGGGCCTGGGGATTTTCCTGGGGGCATATCTTTTACAGCCTGGTCCACCTCTTCTTTAGTTATTGGCCTTTTAAGAGCGGCATTCTGTTCCGGTGTGATTAGCTTGGGAATGTATCTGGTAACTCGAGTGATGGAATCACTTCGGTCCACTTTGCTTTCCGTGAGGAGGGTCTGGTAGTATTTGTTGATCTCTTCTTCAATGTGTGCATGTTCTCTTATCAATTGGCCCTGCTCATCTTCCAGATGTGTTATTTTGTTAATGTGTCTCCGGTGTATCATAGTTCTGTGGAAGAATTTGTTGTTCTTTTCCCCTTCTTTGAGCCATTGCACCCTGGATTTCTGCCTCCATAGGATTTCTTTATTCTTGCTTTCTTCTTTGCTCCAGTTTCATCTATAGCTGCTCCTCTTCTACCATGAGCTCAGCGGTGCGATCTCCCAATATAAATATTTTTTATATCTCGGCCAGTCTATGCTCTGCATCTTTGATGCCTTGAAAAATATTGCCGAAGGTGGTTTTGTTCCAGTGTTTGAGCCGTTGCTTGATGTTTTTGAGCCTTTATTGGAATCTATACATATTGGTTCCTTGATCTATCTTAGACTGATTCCACCATATTTGAGCCAGCTGTTGGAAATCTGGGTGTGTGAGCCAAAAAAATTCAAACCTGAAAGGTTTAAATTTTGGTGTTGCTTCGATAGCTATCTGGAGAGCGATTGGCCAGTGATCAGAACCTGTTTTGGGAAGGATCAAGATTTCTATGTAGAGGTCTCTCTCAATCAAATGTTCTGTTATGAGAAAGCGATCGAGTCTGCATGCTACATGCTGACTACTTGATCTGCGGTTTGACCAGGTGAAGGTGTCATTGCTATTCTCTATGTCTACTAACTTTAACTATTCAAGGAGGGTTTTGAACTTACCGTTGTCTTGCTCTAGTCGTTTGCTTCCACCTGTCTTTTCCTCCAGTGACATGATCATATTAAAGTCACCTCCTAGGATCTATTTGGGTGTGTTTGCCAGTGCCTTAACTTGAGTTAGCTTTTCCAAAAAAAAAAAAAAATCCTGTTGTCCTTATGGGCCGTATACATTGGTGATGGTCCCCTCTTGATCTGAGCCTATGACTTCAAAATGAGCTGACAAGGTGCCTGTTGTGGAGAAGGGTCCACTCAGGATCATGTGGGTAGGGTTCCACAATATTGCTAGACCTCTCGATTCCCCCATAGAATCCATATAGACATAGTTGCAGCCTTTCCATATACGTTGGAAGATGGTTTTAGCTTCCATTACTGCACATTTAGTTTCTTGTAACATTAGAATTTCTGGGCTCTCCTCCTTGACGCAATCCCTGAGGATCCTTTGCTTGGATCACCCGTTGAGTCCTCTAATGTTCCAAGTGATGATCTTGATCACTAAGAGGAGGGGTGTGGGTGGAGGTATCCCTCCGAGAGCTTTTGTATCTGTCCTGAGTTAATCACCAGATGTCCAGCTTCTTTAATCAACTGATGTACTGATTTCCTTCCTCTTCTTTTATTCTCGCGTGGTATTTTTTTTGAGCCAGAGCTAGATTTGGTTGAAATGCCAAGGTGCGTTGTGGATCCCGTTGTTGAATCGAAGAAGACCTTGTGCACCTTTCGAATTTGTTCTTCTGGAAGGCCTTGCAGGTCTTTTTGATCGAGGGCTTCCTCTAGTTTCTCCAGATCGATGTCTACCAGGTCTTGGGTGTCCATTTGCATTAGAGTATATTCATTGATATCTCCTTTTTCTTCTGCATTGATTTCCTTATTCGGGTCGGAGGGGGAGGTGAAGGGTTTTGGACTTTGCCTTTCTATGAACCAGTGTGCGGATCTTAGATTTCCTCATCCTCAGGTAACTGGCTTAGTATATCATAAGCATTCCTGGTCTGTGGTCAGTTGCTTATTTTCAGGTGGGATATTTCTTCCTCATCTGGATCATGGTGAAACCATCTTTCTACAAATTCTGGATGACTTTTGGAGCTTGCTGGTTTAAGGGGCAGTCCCAAAACAGATGATCATGTTCTTGTCATTTTCTACATCTGAATGGGATATGCTCATAGTCGAGGGTTTGTGACCAGTCTTCATCCTGGTATTCCAGTATGACCACTCCTGGTAAAGCTTTGGCTATGTTCATGTAAACACATATACGGGCATATGAGGTGTACTTGCATTTATTTGTGGCCTCGGAGGCTTTCTCGTATTGACTTATGGTGTTTCCTATTCCCATGAGGATCTCCTCCAGCCAGAACTCTTGCGAGAGGGAATAAAGGTGGATCCAGATGGGTTCCATGGTGAAGTCTTCCTTGTCCGGGCTGAAGCGCTCAGTCTAGTACCTTAGGAATAGCCCTGCTGAGTTGAAGAAGTAAGGGCCATTCTCGAAGATGCAATCTTTATCTTCTAGGTTGTATAGTATGATGGTGAAGAAGCCTTTTGAGCTGAGATGGACCTCATAGTCTCCTTTGGGGTTCCACCAATGTTTGATCCATTTGTTCAGATCCCTTTCTGATGGCCAGAGCCCCAAAAAAATTCCAATGAGTGCATGTTCTTGCATGAACTGTGTGTGCTCCCCCACCCTGGCTAAACTGATGAGATACCTGGTTGATTTTTCCATTTACAGGATTCATTTCCCAGGTTCCCAGCTATGGGGTGCTTTGGTTTGAGACATGATGGCTTATGTTTCTATTTCCTTTCGTAGGCCCTATTCCTTTGTGAGTACTTGCTCCCAGATTTGCTGTGGCATCTCGAATGCTGGTCGCTTTGCCCGCGTCCCATATCTATCGTTGGCCATTATGTTACTGGATGAGGGGGGTTTCCCCGCCTCTTTAGCTCCCATGGCTGCGGATCATAGCTGGTGGGGGTTCGTGCTGAAGCTGTAGGGTTTCGTGGTTGCGGCGAGTACTATGTCGATCAGGCAGAGATTCGCATGGGCGGAGCACTAGGGTTTTTCCATATCCTATATATCTATATTATTTTATTGGCTCTCTTGCAATATCTTTGTATATTTTTTTGTTATATCTCTGCTCTCATTTCATTCTAAAAATAATATGGATCCATGGTATCAGAGAAGGTTTTTCTTGATCGTTTTTCCAGTGCATGTCCCTGATGAGGTCTGAGTATATAAATTTGGGTCTCAATCTTGTCTCTCTTGAATACAATCACTCTCGTACGCCCAAAAAACCCTCCATGATGGAATAAAACAAAAGAAACAGAGTAGACGATTCTATTAGTCTCTTGCTTGAGAAAGCTCTCACACAATAGAGGGACGAAATGATGGAGAACTTTTCCCACATCCCTCAATACTTATAAATAACAACCAACACGTCTTCATCAAGAGGTCAATTTGGAGGGACCTCACCATGCAAGGTACAAGTTAATTTTGATATTCCTGTGTTTGAAGAACAAATAGATGCAGATGCCTTAGAAAAAATGTTAAATCTGCTAGAAGGTTATTTATTTGTTCATAATTTTTCCAATAGGGAAAAGAATACCTTCGCAATCCTTAAATCTCTCCCCCATGTCAAACATTGGTGGGAAACTTAGTGGGAGAAAAGTTCCACAGAGGAGTGTGGAATATATGAGCTTGAACCGACTTGGGATTGTTTTGTGGATGCGGTGAAGGAACAATATTATCTTGTTGGAAACTATCACGACCAGTACATGTGATGGACCACACCGTGGAAAGAGAGAGGCCAAGAAATGTTGGATTTCACCAATAACTTACATACCTTGTGCACCAAGCTAGGTATCAAACACTTCGAGCGACATTTGGTTCTTAAATACCCTGGGGCTCAACATAGATACATCCAACCTGAAATGGATTTTCTTCACATCTCATCATTGGGTGATGCCTATCGATATTCCTTTAAAATTGAGGATAAATTTAAGCACTAGAAAAAATGGGAGTTCAGGTCTGCAAATCCACAACATCTAAATTACGATAAAGACAACCCTAAAAAATAGCCTCATGAAAACTAGTCAAAGCCACAAGAAAAGAAGGGTCACATAAATATGAAGAAAGACATTATAAAGTGGTGTGATTTCCACAAAATCCCCTACTACAACATCGACGAATGTCACTCAAAATATTCATCAGTGGAAAATATCATAGGCGAGTCGAAACCTTGTTTGGAATTTGATTCAGAAAATACTGGTATAAAACAAATCATTGATGCAGACCCCACCCATAATGTCACGACTGCAACATTTAAACCAGAAGAACTAACAAATCCTGAAGAGGGGGAGATCATTTTTCATTTTATAGATGTGGCTAAAGGGGACCTCATTGCATTTTATTGTTGATAGTGGAAGCCAGGAGAACCTCATGTCAACACAGGTTGCCAAACAGTTGGGATTGTCAAAAACACCACACCCACATCTATACAACTAATGGGTATTCTATATGCACTAAAAAAAACTAGAAACCCTCAATTAAATTGTTAACCTGGGGTAAGTAAACTTAGATTTGTAGCACTATATGTTCCAAGGCAGAAAGGCTAGAGTTAGTATAGTCTAACTAAGGAAACGGGATATTGAAGGGCTAATCTACTCAAGCAAAGACTACTAATGATCAAACCCTACTAAGAAACTTAAACTATGTACCCTAAGTAACCTTTGATCAAAGGATCGATGGATAGTCCTAAGAAATTAAATGAAAGCTCTACTTAAAGAAAATTAACTTAATCATGATAACAAGCAAATGAAAACTATCTACAGAATAAGCAATAACAACAACAAACAACTTTAATGAACCTACTCAAATTTAAAGAACCTTTTATCCAACAGAAGTAGGTCGACAAGATTACAACAAAGCGTAAATATTCCTTTTGAAAAAATTCATATCATGTAGCCAGACTGGTTAAAAAGGTCCAACCCTTCCAGCCATTGGTTCATGATAAGCTTCAACAAGATAAGCAGCGCAACTTCATCAAGATGTCGATTCAGTAATTTTTTTTCCTCTCCCCTGGGAACTCAACACAATGGATACCATTTCTTATTAAGGAGGGAGAATTGATCCAGGTGGATATCGTTGGCCACCCACCTATTCCAACTGGCTCAAAACAGTCTTCTGGAAACTTACTATGTTTAGCAGTTTTTCGGTTCCTAAATGTTTTGGGCCATTTTGAGGGCCTCAATGATTTTTTTTCTAGATTGATCACCTCAATTATTTCCAAAGTCTCTAATTTATCCCCCAAAATCAATATCCCTAAAAATATGTTTCCAAGGAGCTTTTCTACACCCCAAACAAAGGTCGTATGCCAAAGTTACACCCCAGGGAAGTTGATACACCAAACTACACAAAATGGGGTCCACAATCTTGTTGGATTTCCATCTTCCGGGGTTAGGGTTTTGGAATTTATTTATGTTAAAAATTACTTTAGAGCCTCATTGTAACCATCTTCTTGTGAATGCGAGTAGCCATCACATCTCTTCTCAAAGATAAGCTGCCACAATTCTAGTGAGTCTTTCACTCTGTATTTCTACAGTTTTGTACATTTTACTCATTAATAGAAATTGTGTATTAGTGCATATTTTTTCCTCCTATTTTATATGCGATATATCTATATTATTTTATTGGCTCTCGTGTAATATCTCTATATATTTTTGTGTTATATCTCTGCTCTCATTTTGTGCTGAAAATAATATGGATCTGTGATATTAGAGAAGGTTTTTCTTGATCGTTGTTTCAGTGCATGTCCCTAATGAGGTTCGAGTATATAAATTTGGGTCTCAATCTTGTCTCTCTTGAATATAATCGCTCTTGTACACCCAAAAAACCCTTCATAGTGGAATAAAATAAAAACAACAGAATAGACGATTCTATTAGTCTCTTGCTTGAGCAAGCTCTCACACGATAGAGGGAAGAAATGATGGAGAATTTTTCCCACATCCCTCAATGCTTGTCGATAACAACCAACACGTCTTCATCAAGAGGTCAATTTGGAGGCACCTCACCTTTCAAGGTATAAGTTAATTTTGATATTCCTGTGTTTGAAGAACAAATAGATGCAGATGCCTTAGAAAAATGGTTAAATCTGCTAGAAGGTTATTTCTTTGTTCATAATTTTTCCTACAGGGAAAAGAATACCTTCACAATCCTTAAATCTCTCCCCCATGTCAAACATTGGTGGGAAACTTAGTGGGAGAAAATTTCCACAGAGGAGTGTGGAATATATGAGTGCGAACTGACTTGGGATTGTTTTGTGGATGCGGTGAAGGAACAATATTACCTTGTTGGAAACTATCACAACCAATACATGTGATGGACCACACCGTGGAAAGAGAGAGGCCAATAAATGTCAGAGTTCACCAATAACTTCCATACCTTGCGCACCAAGCTAGGTATCAAACACTTCAAGCGACATTTGGTTCTTAAATACCCTGGGGTTCTACACAGATACATCCAAACTAAAATGGATTTTCTTCACATCTCATCATTGGATGAAGCCTATTGATATGCTTTTAAAATCGAGAAGAAATTTAAGCACCAGAACAAGCGGGAGTTCGGGTCTGCAAATCCACAACATCCAAATTATGATAAAGACAACCCTAAAAATGGCCTCCTGAAAACCAGTCAAAGCCACAGGAAAAGAAGGGTCACATAAATATGAAGAAAGACAGTATAAAGTGGTGTGATTTCCACAAAATCCCCTGCCACAACACCGATGAATGTCGCTCAAAATATTCATCGGTAGCAAATATCATAGGCAAGGAGTCGAAACCTAATTTGGAATCTGATTCAAAAAATACTCGTATAAGACAAATCATTGATGCAGGCGCCACCCATAATGTCTCGACCGCAACATTTAAACCGGAAGAACTAAAAAATCCTGAAGAGGGGGAGATCATTTTTCATTTTATAGATGTGGCTAAAGAGGACCCCATTGCATTTTATTGTTGATAGTGGAAGCCAAGAGAACCTCATGTCAACAGAGGTTGTCAAACAGTTGGGATTCTCAAAAACACCACACCCACATCTATACAACTGATGGGTATTCTATATGCACTAAAACAAACTAAAAACCCTCAATTAAATTGTCAACCTGGGGTAAGTAAAATTAGATTTGTAGCATTATATGTGTCAAGTAAGAAAGGATAGAGTTAGTATAGTCTAACTAAGGAAACGGGATATTGAAGGGCTAATCTACTCAAGCAAAGACTACTAATGATCAAACCCTACTAAGAAACTTAAACTATGTACCCTAAGTAATTTTTTATCAAAGGATCGATGGATAGTCCTAAGAAAGTAAATGAAAACCCTACTTAAAGAAAATTAACTTAATCATGATAACAAGCAAAGGAAAACTATCTACCGAATAATCAATAACAACAACAAACTACTTTAATTAACCTACTCAAATTCAATAAGCAACTATCATATTAAAGCAAGTAAAAAAGAAAGCAACTACCCTATCAAATAAAGTAAACAAGTAAGCAACCAACTTATCAAAGCAAGTAAACAAGCAAGAAATCAACTAACTAAGCTATGATAACTTCTATGGCAAGTAAACTAAACAAAATTACTCAATAAGGAACTAATCAAACTAATAAGCAAGTGAACTCTATTATTAAATTAAATTTCACAACTACTTCTAATTTATAAAAAGAAATCTTAATCTACTAAATGGAAAGCATTATGACAATAAAAGTAATTAGCAACTACTCTTTAATCTATGATAAACAAACTATTTTTTAATCTACCAAAGTAAGAAGACTAGCTTCTAATCTACAAAAGCAAGGAAACTATCCTCTAAGCAAGAAAACTCAAATATAGTGTTGATGGTCATGTCTCTAGTGTCTATTGATATCACGATGGAACTTAACAATGAACGATAATTGAAAAGGGATAAACTCGATATTGACTTCGATAGCAAAGTGAAAAGTGTGAATTAGACAATCCAATGAGAACTTAGCCATTATAGAAGCAACATCAACTATCCTGCATATCCATGTGATTATTCAATCATGAATTAATCATCAATAGTATAAAAACACTATTCTAGTAAATTCAATTGCATTCTATGCTAATTAAGAAAATTCATACTACCTAGATTCATAACTGAAAACTACATTCAATAATCAACTTTGAATTGAAATAGCAACCTAAATCTTAGAAAAGGAAATTGCATGAAAATAAACTAAACTAATTCTATTCTAACAATTCAAATTGCAAAAGAGGAAATACTCATAAAACATAAATTAAATGAGAAAACTAAATGACAATTTAGATGAGCAAACTAAGTAGAAACTATATACAAAAACTAGAATTGAAAACTAATAACTAATAACTATCCATCCACTGAAACCGTGTCAAGGAAATCATGAACTGAAAACTCTGTTTTAAACTCTATTTTATACTTTATTTCATCATAAAGAAAATCTAATCTATCATCTAATTATAAACAGGGTTAGTATCTAAGCTTGCAAGTTGCTTCCTACTAATTAAAAAGCCATTTCATATGAACACTAGCCTTCATAATAACCTGCAAAAGAAACTAAAAAAAATAAATCATAAACAACAATTTATACAGTAAAAAAGCATAATGAATACTCATGTACAAGAAATTAATAAAATCGGAACTACACTATTCAATTCACAAGCAAACTAATTGGATATTCACCCAAAATGTTGGTGGGCCCCCCAACAAGTCGTGGCTACTCGTCAAAGGCGAACCACGAGCTCAACAACACGAATTTAAGATTAAAATAAAAAATGCAGTCTTTACACAGTCTTAGCAAAATGTATGTGAAAAATAGCAAAACAGAGCTAAACTGTCTTTTTCTCTCTAACTCCCTCTCTCTGACCACTGAGGTGGTATTTATAAGTTTACAAGCTAAGAGGTCGACCATTTTAAGGGTCAACCCTCTCTAAAAATAGAAAATCACATTTAATATGCCCTAACTGTCGGTGGCTTCTAGAAATAAGGTGAGCCAATAATTGCCCAGCATAACAACCCAAATCGAGTTCTCAGAAGCTCAGTAGTTGGAGGCCACGAGCACAAGAAAAACCCATGTCTCTGATTCTCCCATCGTTGGCCACCAATATGATAACCACCAAATCGCCCATGGTTTTTGTGTAGGATGGAGTGTCGGATGGAGTATCGGATGGAGTGTCGGATGGAGTATCGGACGGAGTGTCGGATGAAACAATGAGCTATGATTTTTCCCTGTGACACACAAAACGCGAATTAGTTTCCTGGAATCATAAAAACATGTTGAATGACACTCAAACTCATAACAAAACATGAATCATGCATACCTAGTATGAATCATAGCAATTTGAAACAAAATCTCCTCAAAAACTCTTCAAAACAGGAAAACGAATATACATATGGGGCCCAACATTACCCCCACACCTAAGATTTTGTAGGTTCCACTACAAACAAAAAGAAATTGCCCCTCTTGACTAAGCTTGTTGAGGAGGATCAGCTTTAGAAGCTTCTCCTTCTTGCTGTGAAGATTTTGTCTTATGCCTCTTATGTTGCTTCAATTGTGCCCTGAGGTTGCGGTTGGCTTTGGTTATCTCGTCAACTAACCTTTGAAGGGAATTCACCTTTTCTTGAAGGATTGCATTATCGTGGTGAAGATGTGTGTCCATAGTCTTCATATCTTCCAACTGTTGCAGCAGATGAAAATTCTCTTTTTGTAGTTTCTCAATGGCTGGAGCAGGATGCGATATCTCATAGGAAGGCTTAGATCCTTTGAAATATGTAGAAATTCTATTAGTCTTAAGATCCAAGGAAGGGATCGATGAGGTAGGATTAATAGGGGGTTGATGAGGAGAAGTAGGTTCATATTTTGTCTTTCTTTGTGGCTTCAATTTGTCTACAGACGCTTCCCTGAGTCTTTTTTGAGGACTCTCGAGATCAGAGGACACTTGGATAGGGTTCGAAGTAGTCAGGGGTTTTGCATAAGGTTTTCCTCTTGTGCTCCGAGTACTTTTTCGAAAGGGTCCTCTATTGAGTCAATTAGCTCCTCTCCTATTTGTGGGAACTGTAGGAAATTCTTGTTGAATTAATTCTTTTAGCTTATTGGGTGTAGGATCAAGAGATATTGAAGGCATCTGGAGATTAGCAATACACTTCTTGGTCTTTTTTCCCGATGAGGCTACAGGGGTTTCAACAAGATTCTTGGATTTTTGTTCCAGTAAAGAAATCGATTGTGAAAGAGGGTTTGGAGTCCTTGGAGAGTTGGGTTTGGATGGAGAAATAGTCCTTAGATCCAATGTCTTTTTGCTAGTCTTGAGTTTCAAGTGAGGGTTTGCAAATTGATAAATGAACTCATCCCAAGTTTTCCCCTGTTTTTCCAATTTGGCTAAAACAAGGAGTTTGATAAGGCCATGGTGAAATAAGCTATTGTGGGGGTTCGTTACATTATTCCTCACTTGAGAGGACATCTTCTCCAATCTCTTTAAAAAGTAGAAGGGAAAATTCAATGGTTTATTAAACTGAAAGTGAGATAACAATCTAAAGTGATAGGCTTTAAAGGTGGAATATCTACCTTCACATGTGATCAACCTGGTGATGACTATGATAGGGTTGATCAAATCCTCTTTTATCCACTCCTTGGAGTATCCTTTATCTCCAAAGATGTTCTAGAATTCTGCTTTGAAAACCCTATTATATCTTGATCGTGGCAGCTGGTGGTTTTTAAACCATCTATCTCCCTCTCTTGGAAGCTTCGTGGTTGAGGCTATGGATTCCTATGAGACCCCAAAGGTGAGAGAACCCATGCACATTGTCTTCCCATCAAACCTAAGGGAAAATTGCATTGATATGTCATCGTCGTGGCTCTGCAAATGGGATAGAAATGCCCCCCATCCTGCACACAAAAGTACCTCCTTGCACTGTGCAAACTCAGGGATGGCAAAGAGGTCTGTGTAGGAATACATTTCATACCATTTGGGCACCGTGATGATGTGAAGAAATGAACATAGGTGAAATTCACCAAGAGAGGGTGTGATAGGGCCAGGGAATGGCACGATTTGAACAGAGGCTGAGGGCAATTTGAACAAAGGAACAAATAAACAGAGGTTGAACACGTTTTAAAACAGGGGAAAATGCAAATGGAAGAGGTGAATTAGAATAATGGGATAACCCAATTCAATTTTTTAATGTGCCTAGGGTGGAATTGGTTGCACACATTCAAGCACGAGTTTCCATGTGTGAGCGATTTCGAATTTGAGGGCACGTTTTTGGGGGAAATCATAATGATACGAAGTTGGATCAATGTCCAATTATTTTGACTTGGACATTTGATCACAAAAATGTCTAAGGTTTGCATCATTCGATCTTGATTTCCATAAACTAATTCAATTAAATGCCATTAATTCCTGGTTACCTGAAATTGTGGACAATTACTGGTGTATATTTTCATATGGCACTTCATTCGACACCTCATACGAAACCTCATACGACACTTCATATGGAACTCCATATGGAACCCCTGTGCTAAATGCATTTTTACCTATTGTAATGGATATCCTGCAATCTTGGAATGGTTTTGACAGTCATAGTGATTAAGAGTAGAGGTAGATTGTTCTATTATTGTTGATTTTTCCACCATGCTTACTCAATTCACTCACATGAGGCATGTAATTTCAAACCTACAATGAACAACTTGTAATGAAAATAAACCAATAAAGTGGTATGTTAAGGATATATTTAGCAATTTATAAAACACGGGGGATTATCATTTCAAAAATAAAATGATTGTTGATGTAATAACCTGTATCATAAAAACAATACTCATAAATTTTATACAAAGATTTACTTCTCTAGGCAATGATCATTTGTCAACTCATGAACCCCTCCCCCACACCTAAGTATTGTGACACCTCACAATAAAAAATATAGGAAACCAGTCAGTTCTCCCAATAGCCAAAGATTTACAGCTTGTTAAGTGTAGATATAAATTTCAAAGATTGGTTTGGCAAGATGATTAGAATATGGACCCACCTATAGGATATAACATCCTACATATAGATAATAAGAGGTGGGTGAGAGAGTTTTAAGATAGTCTCAAATACTTCCCAATGGAAAATTTATGGAGTTCATTAACCTTAACTTAACCATACATACTTCATGACAGCTTTTTCTACAAGTAATTTCGTACATCGGGACAAATTTAAATTTATTATTTATTTTTTGTCAGATTACCATCCTCTCTAGGTAGAATGTCCCGTTGCCAGCAAACCTATTTAGTACTCCGGCGGGTTTAACTAGTGTTGGAAGTCCTACATGTTTTTTCTATTTGAACAACAAATGACACTTCCTGTAGCTGCCTTCACCTCATCCTATTCATATTATCATTTTAGGATGATCTCTGTTAAGAACCAAACATCAATATAGCATAGAAAAACTTCAGGAAAAGTACTCAACGCCTTGAAAAAGAGATAATTTCAGATAATAAGCCTCTTCGAGGGGGAAACCTCCTTTTACCCCACTTAAATGTTCAAGTACAAGAT
>ML785639.1:180923-198477 GCA_009831015.1 Picea engelmannii | reverse complement strand
GGCCTAAAGCCGACATAAATAAAATAACATTACTAATCTAAATCACAACTAATGGCCTAAATCCGACATAAATAAAATAACATTACTAATCTAATATGCCCCAATTAAGTGGTAATGAGCCAATATTAGGGCTTAACAATCTCGAGGTTATGAAAGATGTTTGATTATTCTTTTATATTCGTGTTTTCATGCTTGATTCATTACTAAAATCATGAATCAAGCATGGAAACTTAGTTTTGTATTATATCTCTAGTTAAAACATGCTTTTAAAAGTTCATTGTGATTACATCTACTTCATATTTAGTGCTTGAATGATTTTCCTTTTTGAGTTTGTTGAATGTCGATATAATACCAAATGTTGATTTGCATTCGAATTATAAATATATTTATTTTGAACCCTTTGCAAATCGACTATAGTCATTCGAAGACATGCAAATTAATGCACAAGTATCATGTCTTGTACCTGATCTGTGGCTGGAAGAATGAATTGAAAGTCTTTTCATTGTGATTTAAAGGGTTTGAGTTATGCTCTGTACTCGATATGTTCATTACCAAGAGTGTTCAAACTCCATAACCGAAGCCTTCATGTTTATACTATGACCGCGCAGGTATTTTTCTTGTTTTGTTTCCATTTCATCCGCTCAGACTTGCTCCTTTTACTCCTGCCATCTAAACCCAAGGCTATCTTTAGTCACCCCTGTTATAGTTTGGTCATACTTTTAATGGCTCTTGTTGTCCAAATAGAGCCGAACAGCTCTCAAGCATGGTTGTCTCATGATGATGTAGTCAAGGATTTGAAAGGCCAGGGTTGGGATACTTTCATTAAGAGGTTCGAAGGGTATAACCCTTGTGTGGCTAAGGAATTTGCACAAACATTTGATGGATGTAGAGTGAAGGTTGGAGATATTCAGTTGGAGGTGACTGAAGAGTTTTTGAGTGAAGCCATAGGGCTCCCTCTCACTAGTCAAAAGTGGTTCAAGAATTCAAAGATCGAAGAAGTGCCCTGGGGCCTCTTCGTGACCTCCAGAAAGATTGAGTGTTGTGAGAAAGGTATTCTTGTTTCTCTTCTTAAGGTTAGATGGCATGGTCTCTTATCAGTTCTTAAACAGATTATAACCTGTGAGGGTCGTTATGGCCTAGTTTTTCTTTATCATGTGTGGTTTCTTATGCACTTTATAGGTTTTTATTTGAATGTGTCATTTTATTTGTTGAGGAGTCTATACAAGATGTAGAAGAGGTATAAAAAACAGAGCTTTGAGTTTAGACTCTTTCACCACGGTTTAATTAAATGATTTCGGTTCATTGTTTGACAATATTGGGTGATGACTAGGATGGGTTCTTAAAATGAAATGTCTTTGCAACAGTCTTTACAGTAGAAACCACTGTTGTGGGTGGACCACTGATAGGGAAACCATTTGATGGTTCAAGTAACAGGCTAGGATTTATGAAGGAGAACCCTCATAGTGAGGCATTACCCGATCAGTTTTTATATGGGCAACAAGATGTTGGTTCTGAGTCAAATGAAACCCCTGTGAATGAATTAGTTGTTGGCCTTAAAGCCACTATAAAAATCGATAGCAAAAAACCTTACAAACAGTTAAAACATAAGCATGCAATGTTAGGGTTTTGAAATAAAAGGGTTGGTCAGCTAATATCGAGAAGTTTGAGGAATCTATCTAAGACTCATTTGATCTTGATCAACCTGATCGAGATCAATGAGGTCTCAAATTCTGAAATTAAAATTTTCCTCACAGAAGAAGACCCAAAGCATCATAAATCAGAGCCTACTCAGCCATAAGACTTTGTTAGTAATATCCCACTGTGTCTCAAAGGTAGAAAGGGGTTTACTAGTATTAAGTTTGGTCAAGGGCGGCAACTGGTAATGTTGATATTCTTACACCCAACTATACTCTCCCTAAACATATTGCTCCTTCTATGCATTGCGAGGTGTGCTTGCATTGGATTGAACGGTACTATAGTGATATCCCCATTTTACAAGTAAGAATTAAAGCACCCACAAACCACAATGAATTACTCATAAAAGAAATTCATGATCTCAGAGAAAATGAACAGAGACAAGCCAAGCATCTTAAAAAGACAGGCAACATTGTGATAAAGAATGCATACAATGTGAAGGCCATAATAAATTCTGAGATATCTTGATCCATGTTTAGTTATTGGTTAAATGGTAAAAAGATTTTTTCCTCTTATTACAGTCATGTTATTTTTTTTTTTAAGTCAAATCAGTTAAACTTAGATTTATTTTACCAATATAAGACTGGCTACAGAATCGAGAGATTTTGTAGCCAAGTCATTTTCATATAAAATTTAGTAATTATTTGTTAATAAAATATCTAACTTGTTCCTATTTTATTTTTCAAGACATGGTATATATGATGTTGATTTTATGAGGTGGAACATGTTCGTTTTAGATGATTAGTATCTCCTTTTTTGTTTATTTTGTAAACAAGAAAAAACTTTTATAAATTTTTGAAGATACAATTTGATCACGAGTGGCTATAGTCCCTCCATATTTGTAATAGTTTGATCTTATGGGATTTGATCCTATATGGGAGATATGAAGTTGAGGTTTCAAAAACCCTTTAAATACTCTTTGTTTTGTAAATGAAGGCATCTTGGCCTGGAACCAAATATGGACGGATGATATCCCAAGACTTAATGAAACAACGTACAACATTTTGACTTTAGTCCTTTGTTAATGGTGTTTCATTAATGTTTCATTTTATTTTATCTTGGTGCATTAATATGTCTTGTAGATTTAGACTTAATGATATGTTATGTTTCAGGATATTCACGTTATAAATAATCGTTCATAATTTGTTGTTCCAGATATTCACATTGTGATCATATTTTCAATTTGAATATCAAAATTTCTATTTGATGCTTAATTTGAACAATGAAGTGAATGTATTACACGTAGATTTATCTAACTATAACCATTTGCGATCATAAGATCACGGAGCTAATATGTGCTCCCTATTCTGTTTCTAAAATATTGGCTGCCAATACATTCTGTGAATTTATTCAAAATAGTTTCAATATAAGTCTATTGCAGATTTATCTAGTAGGCATGGTTGTTGCATGTTGTCGATTCATATAGAGGCACAGACACATCAAACAAACTAATATCAGGTTAGCTCTTTCGTGTTTCCAATTTCTGTTGTTTATATATTAGCAGAACCTGAAAGTGTAGATCGTCTTTGTCTATCTTTACATCTGTGTTTCATAGTTTAATTATTTCAATTTTTGTTAAATTTATAGAAAGAAAACAAAAAATATTTAAATGTTCTTTCTTTATCTGCTCCTAAAAATCAATTATTTTCACCTTAATTTCGTAAGTTTCTAGTAAAACTTACAAATCTGTAAATGTTGTTCATAAGTGAGATCTTTATGTTTTCTTTTTCTACGTAAACACATTTACAATAGTTATATCAGGGTATGTATATATTTAGTATATTCTTTTAGTATTAGTTAATTCTTTTAGGATTTCAGATTGGCTAATGGATCCATTAAACCTGTTAGAATAAGTTACACCAAACGGCTTGGGTTACTTAGACAACCCTGGACCGGACTTGTTCTTCCAGTTGATGGATAGACAAATTTTCTTGTCAACACCTAGTCATACCATAGGCCGGTACCTGTTGCCAGCATACTTGTTCAGTATCTCGGTGGGTTATCCTTTTACACCCTCAGAGACTGGCCCTCCATCTTTTAAGATTTTTAGTATAATATTGCTTTATGCAAGAAGATGGGGGGACAACTCTGAAAGCAACTTTTTCTTCTTTTTTTTCAATTGGGATGGTATTTATGTTAGAGGATGACCTTATGTTATATATTCCTTAGTGATTGTCCTAATGTAAGGGGTACTTAAGAGGATTTGGGCTATCTAAATATATTATATAATCAATCGATTTAGTGTGGAGTGGGTGGTACCATTGATAAAGAATAGAAAGGTATCTCTAGGCTCAACTCACTTTCTTCTTTTGTAAGTTATTGTGATGTTTCCATGACTAACTGTTAATCAGACCTCCTTGTTACTTTTTAATAAGATACTTTACTCACTTACTCAGGTTTCTTGGGAAAACTGTATGAGATACCTCTAAGATTGATGGTTATGGTATCACTTCCTTATATAATGGTGGATATTTTCAAGAGCAACTGCCTTTTTAAAATGCCTTAAGAAAAAGAGAAGATGAACATATTTGCAAAAGTATGGCTAATTACAGCAAGTCAATACTCATTTGACTCTTAGCAGACAACAAGGTTCAAGTGTAACAATGTTTTGAAGAAAAAAACTTCTTTTATACTTCCTTGAAACTGTCTACTCCTGGTGAAATAAATACCTACAGAAATATTAGGAACCAAATATCATTATAGCATAGAAAAACCTCAAAATAAGTACTCAACGCCTTGAAAAAGATATAAATTTAGATAATAAGCCTCTTTGAGGGGGAAACATCCTTATGCCCACATAAATGTTCAATTACAAGATGATTCCAAATGAAAATGTCTCCTTGGTATATATAGGAGACTAGGAGGTATAATTACAACTAATGGACTCAAGCCGACATAAATAAAATAACATTACTAATGTAATATGCCCCAATTAAGGGGTAATGAGCCATTATTTAGGGCTTAACATACCCCTCCCCTTGAGACAAGTTTTGTCTGCAACACTTGAGTAACTCTGGATGCTTCTGTATAAAAGACTCATATTCCCAAGTGGAATCTTTAGCCAGTAGTTTCCTCCATTTAATGAGATACTCTGAAATGGATCTATTCCTCAGCTGGTCAATTCTTGTGTCAGTGATGGCTTCAGGATCCAATATGATTTTTCTTTCCTCGTCAATTTCTGGAAATAAAGTTTGAACTGGGATCTTGTCACCTATAACCTTCTTTAAGCATGAAACGTGGAAAATTGGGTGTACTTGTGAAGATGCAGGCAACTCCAATTTGTATGCCATAGTACTAATATTTTGCAACACCTTATAAGCGCCATAGTACTTTGGTGATAATTTATTATCCTTCTTGGCTTGCTTGAGGGACATCTGTTTGTATGGTTGAATTCTTAAAAACACCCAATCTCCTACTTCAAAACGTTTTTCACTATGATGTTGATCTTCTTGTTGTTTCATGCGATTATGTGCCATGGTTAGGTTGTCTTTTAATATTTGGAGAACTTGTTGTTGATGCTCAATGTGATCCTCCACTGCTTGAACCTTATATTTTTATTTTAGAGAAGAAGTGATGGAAGGAGGGTGGTATCCATAGAGTTCCATAAATGGTGCCATTTTTGTTGCAGTATGAAAGGAAGTGTTATACCACCATTCTGCCAAGGGTAACCATTTGAACCATTATGTTTGTTTATCAAATACAAAGCAATGAAGATAGCCTTCCATAAATTTGTTCACTATCTCGGTTTGTCCATCATATTGAGGATGATAAGATGAGCTATGAGCCAATTGAGTACCCAAACAAGAAAATAATTATGTCCAAAAATGTCTAGTGAAGATGGGATCTCTATCACTTACAATAGTCTTTGGGCTTCCATGTAGATTTTGAACAGTCTACATGAATGAGATGGAAACTGTACTGTCTTTAAAGGGATGAGAGAGTTCACAAAATTGTGTGTACTTAGTCAGTCTATCAACAATCACCATGATGACACTCTTTCCTTCAGAATTTAGTAACCCTGTGATAAAATGCATGGAAACCTCCTCCCAGTGCTAACTTGGGATGGATAATGGTTGTAAAAGACATGGGGTCTTAATTGTTTCCACCTTATTTTGTTGGAAAACCAAACATTCTTCCACAAACCTTTGAACATCAGTTTTAAGGCCATCCCCAAAAACTTACTTCTCGACCCTATGGTAGGTTTTTAAAAATCCTGAGTGCCCTCCTACTGGAGAGGTTTGAAATTCCAATAGTACATTTTGTTTGAGTTGGGATTTCTTACATAAATATAAGTGATCTTTGTACCATAGTGAATAATTTTTCCATGTAAATGTATCTGATGTACTGGATTCCTACTGCAACCTTTGAATGAGAGTCCACACTCTTTCGTCATTCTTCCATTCATCCCTTGCTTCTATTATCCAATCGGGTTGGTTGATCGAGAGATCACATAGAAAGGCCTCAACATCTTCATCCTTCCTTGAGAGTGCATCTGCCACAACATTTTTCTTCCCTTTTTTATAGACGATTTCAAAATCATAACCCAATATATTGGTTACCCATTTTTGTTGTTCTTCTGAATATAGTCTTTGTTCCAAGAAATATTTAAGACGATCATGATCTGTTTTGACCTTGAAGTGCCTACCTATTAGTTAATAACGCCATTTCTTCAATTCATGTAGTATTGCCATTATTTCCTTCTCATAAATGGGTCTATGTAATTCCTTTCCCTTTAGTGGTTGACTTTAAAAATCTAAGGGCCTTCCTTCTTGCATTAGGACAACACCAATTCCATTTCCCGAGGCATCACCTTCCACAATAAAAGGTTTTTGTGAAGTCTGGGGTGGTCAAGACAGGAGCTTTGCACATCACCTCTTTAAGTTGTTCAAAACATTTAGTTTCCTCTAAACTCCATGAAATTGCATCCTTCTTAGTTAGAGTTGTTAAACGTGATGCTATTATACCATAGTGTCGAACAAACTTGCACTAGTAACCTATCAAACTCAAAAATCCTCTAAGATTCTTCAATTTTTTGGGAATCGGCTAGTCCATCATGGCCTTAATATTGTTAGGGTCTACCTTGACACCTTCATGAGATACAATATGACCCACATACTCCACCTCCTTCACTCCAAAGAAACATTTGGATGGTTTGGCATATAGTTGTTTCTCCTTTAGTAGTTGTAGCACCTTGTCAACGTGTCACACATGATCCTCCCAGGACTTTCTATAGATTAGTATATCATCAAAAAATACTAACACAAATTTCCAAGGAAGGGCTTGAAAATGGAATTCGTCAACCCTAGAAATGTGGAAGGTGCATTTGTAAGGCCAAAAGGCATGACCAAAAATTTATAATGGCCTTCATGAATTTGGAATGTTTTTTGGGGGATATCTTCTTCCTTCATTCTAATCTGATGATACCCTGAATGAAGATCCAACTTTGTGAAATAGATTTCTCCATGTAGTTCATCTAACAATTCATCAATGACACGAATGGGAAACTTATCTTTAATAGTGATCTTGTTGAGCTCTCTATAATCTGGACACATATGCCATGAGCCATCTTTATTGAATACCATTACCACCGATGCAGAGTAAGAAATTTGGCTAGGTCTAATAATGCCAGTGTCTAACATTTCTTCAACCATGCGCTCAATTTTACTCTTCTGAGCATAAGGGTATCTGTGTGGCCTGATGTTAGGAGGAACACTCCTAGGACTTAGGTGAATATCATGATCATGATTTCGAGTGGGTGGAAGACCTTTGGGAATATCTTCAAATACTTTGGAATTCTTATCAATGATCCCTTGGATATCTAGAGGAATAGATGGCTTAGATGTTTGAACATCTAGTGAGAATAGTTGTGCAATAACACCTTGATGCCCATTTTTCAATAATTTTGTCATGCCATTAGAGCTTATCACCTTACCGGGTTTCCCTATGATACCTCTTAACTCAATTTCTTTTCCTTCCAATCAAAATTTCATGAAAATTTCTTGAAAATTAAAAGACATTGTTCCTAATGATTGTAACCATTAGATTCCTAGTACAACATCAGCACCACCCATGGGTATAGAAATAATTGGACTATTCATTACATATTCCCCCATAGTAAGATTAATATTATTGCATTTTCCTAAGCAATTGATAGTTCCTCCATCTGCAATCATTACTTGAAACTATGGTGCTGGATATACAAAGCAATTGAGATCTTTGGCCAATTTATAGTGAATTAAATTATGAGTACTCCCATAATCAATTACAACTATTACCTTTTTATTTTTGATATATCCTTCGATCTTGAGGGTTTGAGGAGTGATAATTCCATCCAATGCATTACATGATACCGTGGGAGTAAACTCTTCAGATGAAATTTCTTCTACGTTTTCATCTTGAGATGGTTCTTGTTCTTGTTCTTCTTCTTCTTTCTCTTCACAATCTATGTAGAATAATTTCCTCTCACAACACTTATGTCCCTTACTGTACTTGCTGTCACAATTAAAGCATAAACATTTTTCTTTTCTTTCCTCCAATTGTTGAGGTGTCAACCTTTTAGGTTGAGGTGTTTTGGAAGAAGGAGAATTATTCTCTCTATAGATGTTAGGATTGGTCCTTCTAGTAGCCATAGCCATATTTTTACTTTCAACATTTCTTTCCACCCTAAATGCATTCTCCAATTATTTGGGTTCCCAAAGTCAAACCTCCTGGTGAATGTTATATTTTAAATTTCCTATAAATACATCAATCAAGTGCTCATCTGTAATATTAGTTACCTTTATATTCAATATTTGGAAGTTCTCAATGTGCTCTGTAACTAAACCCTTTTGCTTGAGATTTCTCAATTGGCTAAAGAAGGTATTGCTCCTTGTATCCTCATAGTGTGCTATCATTTCTTTCGTGATAATTGTCCAAGTGACGAGTGATTTGCGAGAACAAAGCCATCGATACCATACAAATTTATTGGGGTCTAAATATAAAGAATAAATGTGTACCTCTTGTGTATGTGGCACATTATGTAGATCAAAGAATTGCTTCATCTAAATTATCCATGTGATAGGGTCCTTGCCATCAAACTTCCTCATATAGATATTAGAAATGTGGTTGGTATTCAACCCAAAGTTGGAGTTTATCCATTCTTGATTCACCTTCCTTGTGTCCTCATCATTAATTTCATGGGAAACATTTTCACTTTCAGGTGTCCTCTCTATTACGAAATTTTTCAATCCTTCCATGATCTCCTCTTTAAACCATCCATCTTAGTATTTATTGCCTCCAACTTAGCTTCCATCTCTTGCAGTTCATCTTTTGTTACTGTCTTCTTTTGTAGATCATTTATGTCCCTACGCATTTATTCACCTTCATCAAGAGTCCAAGTAGGATTGTCTAGAGTCTTATTTGGTGTAGAAGTTCCCTTTTTTGGCGGCATGTTGGCCAAGTATCACTTTAAACCTTGATTTTGAGGTGGTTCTACTAGACAATCTTCCTTTTATTGTATCTCCAAAATTTAGGCCCTTCTGAGTATGAATTTTTGTTTTTTGTAGGTCTATAAGATTTCTTCTCTACAATGCCACAGGTCTGATCAAAATTGGATGTGCCAAGTGGAATTTATGGTAACTTCCCCACATCTTCCTGATTTTTTTCCTTTCCAAGAGATCTCACTTGTATAGCATGCCCCGCACAAAATAATTTATATAAAATTTTGAAACTCGTACCAAAACTACTACGGTCTATTCACTATCCAATGCAATTGGTATTAGTCAATTTGAATACTCTAGGAAGACATTATGATTGTTTTACCCAGAACACTTGCTTGAGACTAGTAAATAGGACTAGTCAAATACCCTATATTCCACAGGGTGTATCTACAAATGTAAGATGATCCAGAACCTAAAATGGTTACCAAAGATATCTTACTGATTTCTGTGAATATCCTCAAGATTTCAGGGTCTAAAACGTTACAGAAAAACATTTATAGCGAAAATTTCATAATGACTCAATTCAGGATGATTCCAGAACTCTATCTTAGAAAGGTTGTATCTCTAAAAGTATAAGGCCTAAGGAGATGAAATTTTAACCCAACGTACCTTGATCCGTCTACTAAATTTCCTCCAAGTAATTCCTTATGAATCATTGAATAAAACAATTTATAGCAAAAATTCCAATGTGTCTCGGATGTAGCAGAGAAACCCCAAGACATTGAGCTCTGATACCATATGTTAGTAACCAAATATCATTATAGCATATAAAAACCTTAGAATAAGTACTCAACACCTTGAAAAAGAGATAAATTCAGATAATAAGCCTCTTCTAGGGGGAAACCTCCTTATTCCCACATAAATGTTCAATTACAAGATGATTCCAAATGAAAATGTCTCCTTGATATATATAGGAGACTAGGAGGTATAATTACAACTAATGGAATAAAGATGACATAAATAAAATAACATTACTAATGTAATATGCCCCAATTAAGGGGTAATGAGCCACTATTTAGGGCTTAACAAGAAATCTCTAGAATTGCTTATCAACAAAATTCAAAATTATTTACATATGTACAGTAGAAAATTCAGAAAACATTCAAGAACAAGGGGGGACTTCCCCATCTACTTAGGACAATGCCTTGTCACTTGACATGACCTGTAGAAAGTCTTCTTTGGAAATGGGCTTATGATAAAATTTGAGTCAGTGTCCATTTACTACAAAGGAGACTTGTCCATCGTCAATTGTTTTGATTTTCACAGCTCCATTGTCATATACAGTGACTACCTCATAAGGAACCAACCACCGGGTGGTAAGTTTTCCTTTGAAGGTTTTAAATCGGGAATCAAACAACAAATCCCATTCACCAGTTTGAAATTGTTTCTTCTTAATAAACTTGTCATTCCACTTACTCCTCTTGTTTTGAACTAACATTGTTCATTGGATGGCATCTTTCCTGATCTCATTGAACTCATTCAATTGTAGGTCTCATTGTTTCTGAGCCTCATCTAAGTTTAATCCCAATTCTGTGGCATTACAGAAGGTCCTTACTTGGAATTCTATTGGTAGAAATACTTTTTTCCTGTACACTAGCTCTTAAGGGGTATGCCCAATGGTGTTTCTCCAGGTGGTCTGGTATGCCCACAAAGCCTCTGGGAGCCTATCATCCCAATATTGGTGATGTAATTGAACAATATTGGTTAATATATTTTCCAGAACTTTGTTTGTAAAATCTACCTCACCATTAGCTTGTGGGTGGTATGGAGAAGATTTACAATGTTTAATCCCATATTTATCTTTTAGCTCTCTCATTAGCTTGGAATTGAATTGAGTTCCTTGGTCTGTAACAATTTCACGAGGGACACCAAAATGGGTAAAGATGTCTTCATATATGAATTTGACAAAAGATTTTTTTGTAGCCCTAAATAGGAATTTTTCATCTACCCACTTGGTGACATAGTCTATAGAAACCAAAATATAGTTCTTATTGCGGGACATGGGAGAAATTGGTCCTACAAAGTCAAGGGCCCATTTTTCGAAAGGTTCTATCATAACTTGGGCACGCAAGGGAATTTCGTCAGCTGATGTAGGTCTTCCTATCCTTTGGAAACTATCACAACTCCTCACATACTTGGCAGCATCTTTGAAAATGCTAGACCAATAGTAACTTGAATGTAACACCTTATATGTTGTACGTTTGTCATAAAAATGGCCACCAAATGGTCCATCATGACAATTTTGTAGTATTTCTAGTACCTCATCCTCTCAGACACATCTATGAATAATCAAATTAGGACCTATACGAAAAATTTCATGGCCAACCCAAGAGTATTTAGCACTTTGCGTGATAATTTTGTGCTTTTTATGAGGTGAAAAATGAGACGGTAACTTCCTAGTAGCCAGATAGTTTTCCATATCCGCAAACCATAAGGTATTTACAGAGAGGGAAAAAAATGTGTTCATCTGGGAAAATATCATCTACAGGAATATCATCATCCTCATTTTCTATTCGTGAAAGAAAATCAGCTACCAAATTATCCTTTCCAAGTCAGTCCAGAACGGTGATGTTAAACTCTTGCAATAGCAAGAGACACCTAGTCACTCGACCATTAGTTATGGGTTTATTCATGAGAAATCTAATGGCAGAATGATCTGTATGTAAAAATACTTCATAACCTATAATGTAATGACAAAACTTATTGATAGAATGAACTACTGCTAAGAATTCCTTCTCAGTAACTGTTTAGTTTAGCTCGAGAGGGGATAAGTTTTTTCTCACAAAATAAATGGCATAGGAATGTTGATCTTATTTCTACCCTAATACTCCTCCTATTTCGGTGTCAAAGGCATCAGTGGATATGTGGAATGGGAGAGTCCAATTAGGCCCTCTAAGAACTGGTGCCACATAAAACTTAGCTTTCAGGGTTTCAAAGGAAGTTTAACACTACCCATTCCAAACAAAATCAAAATCCTTAATTAACAATTCAAACATAGGTGCAAGAATCTTTGTAAAATTTTCAATAATCTGGCAGTTGTATCCTACATGTCCAAGAAATATTCTCACCTCTTTCTGAATTTTGGGAGGTGGGAGTCTGATGATGACCTCAGTCTTCGCAGGATCAACTTTTATCCCTTCAGATGAAACATGATGTCCTAGAACCACTCTTTCGGTCAATAACATTTTACATTTTTCATGACTTAGAGACAAGTTCATTTATTGGAATCTGATAAGGAATTTTTCTAAGTTATCTAAGGCTTGTTGGTAAGTGTTTCCATAAACTGTGACGTCATCCATGTAGACCTCCACACAATCATGAATACGATCGAAAAATATACCTAGTACTGCTTGTTGAAATGTAGCAGGAGCATTACAGAATCCAAATGGTAAAACCTTATAGGCATAGGTGCCCCAAGGACAAGTAAAGGTAGTTTTGTCCTGATCCTTGGGTGCTATGAGAATTTGATTGTACCCGATGTACCCATATAAAAAGGAGAAATACTTCTTTCCAGAGACGGTATCCAAAACTTGGTCAATGAAAGGAAGAGGAAAGCAATCCTTCATAGTGGCTTTGTTGAGCTCTCGAAAATCAAAAAAAAATCTCCATTTCCTGGTCACTTTCTTTGGAACCACTACAAACAGGGACACCCACTTACTATCAGAGATGGGATGAATAAATCTAACATTTAATAACTTTTGGATCTCCTCCTTTACTATATCTTTGAGTGTCGGGTTCATCCTTCTCTGGGGTTGCCTAACATGTGTTACATCACCCTGGGTATATATGTGATGGATGCATGTGTCAGGGTGTATACCCTTCATGTCAATGTATTCCCAAGCGAATGCCCCTAATTGTTCTTTAAGGATACTTACTAATTGTTTTTGTTGGTCTGCATCTAGCCCGTAGTTTATATGTAAACATTTCCCTGGACTAATCTTGTATGGCATGATATAAGACATAGTAGACTCATCTATCTTGAAGATAAAAGATGTCGAAGACAAAATGAATGGGTCCAATTGTTCCTGAAATTATTCCCCAAACATGTACTCAAATTGGGGAAAATATTGTGGAAAATCAACACATGTGATAACATAAATGAACTGGTTTAGCACATTTTTCGTTGTGTTCTCCTGAAGTGCCCAGGCATGGTCACTTGGAAATATGGGTTATTCCCAGTCCTCATTCGCATATGGACATTCAAGCCACCATAGATTCTCCATGATAGTTTGAGTTGGAGGGTACATGGTGAGCTTCTGGATAGAAAGTCCATTTGAGATGGTCATTTCTCCCTCTCTACAACAAATAAATGCATTGGTTGTGGCTAACCAAGGTCTTCCCAAGATAACAGGATGGCCTTTGGTAGGATATTTTAAGTGGATGATGAGAAGTTCTACTGGGTACTCCCATGAGGCTAAAGTAATTATGATATCATCAAAAATTCCTTCAGGTATAACCCTAGTTTTATCTGCTAATTTCAAAATGGTTGGGATAGGTCTAAGAAGAGGTTTTAACTGTAATTTCTCCAAGGTAGTAGTGGTCATAACATTGATGGTTGTCCCTAGGTCTATGAGAGTGCTTCCAATGGAGACCTCATTAATGTTTATGGTCACTACGGGGTTTCCTGTGTTCCCATATTTTGCTAGATTTGGTTGCTCTTATATGTATTCAGAAAGTTTTCCTATCAAATGTACTGTAGGAGGGTCCTTCTACTTCCTAACTGGCTTATTAATACATAATTCTTTGACTACCTTACCGTGTATTGGAATATCCATAATGGCTTGAAGCAAGGGAATCTTGACACAAATATTCTTCAATTCATTCAAGATGTCCAATTCTGGTCGAGTGGTAGGTTTCTCGATTACTAATCTGCCTGGATAAGGAGGGGCCTTCGTAATTTGTGAAGGTTCATTTTGGGGAAGTTTGGGTTCTTAGTCCTTAGGAATAATAATATCTTCCCACCTAGTGTCATCCATAAGTTGTTTGGTGGTTTCTTATTATTCTTCTTCCTGGATGACTACTGAAGGTCTCTACCTATCCATATATTTTCTGGATCTTAGTTGAATCTCCTGTAATGGAACATGAGTAATAACATATGCCAGGAAGGCCTAAATCTCAACATTGTGAAGAGGTTGAGTGGGCTTATTATTGGTATTCGACAATGGTTGTGCGGGTAATAATGTTGGTCTTGGGGAGCTTGCATTATGATATTGTTGTGGTTGTCATTGTGGAATAGGAGGTACGGGTGGTGGAACAAAATCTAGCAGAAGTTGTAGAGTGTTCAGTGGAAACTTAGGGTAAGGATGGTTGGGCATAGAGATAGGTGGAGCTTGAGGGTTTCCTTGGTTATGCCCTCCTCTCCATCCTTGAAGCCAAGGATATTGGTACTATGTAGACTAGTTGTTCCAACCTAGCGAGTTCCACTGTTGTTGTTGTTGATAATAGGGTGGAACTTGAGATTGTATATCTGGGTATGTGGGTTGGTTCCTAGGCTGCTAGGGCCTCCTATGTGCATAAGAGGATTCCCTAGGATCCCCACTCTTATATATGGCTAACAAACTAGACAATGATGGACACTTCTCAGTTGAATGGTCTTCTGTGCAAAAGCCACAAACTGAAATGTTATCTAATGGGCATTCCCTTGAGCAATGCTTCCCCCTGCATCCTGGGAAATATATGTTCATTGCTTCATTTTCCTCCTCTTATTTATTTTTAATTTTTAGGGTGTCCAAATGGGAACCTATTATTCTTAAGATATCTATATTGAAGTTCTCTAAAAGGTTCCCTATCTCTCCTCTTGTGATACCACCTGAATTAACTAGTTTTAAGTTTCTACTGTAAGGATCCAAAACATTATTTCTTATTTTAGCTCTACTCCTTGAGTAATTCTTACACATTTCACATATTTCGGAAAATGGTTTATGATAGATGTCACCTGATGCCATTAGGTTAATCATCTCTTAGTATTCTTCTGAAATTCCCTTAAGGAAAAAATCTCTAACTGCATCCTCTGGGAGGTCATGGTATTTTGACTTCTGGGAGATGTATGCAAACCATTTCATATAGTCCTCGAGATTCTCATCTTCTAATTGTTGGATTTTGAAAATATCGTTATGATATTCTTTGGTTTTGCAGTAGTCTTAGTACTTTTTAAGAAAGATATATTTCATGGATTCCCAAGACCTAATATTGGATTCTCCCAACCCCATGAACCATTTGGGCATCTTGCAAGTAGTTGTAGCTCCTACACAAGATGTCGAACTCAAAAAGGAAGGTATCTGGATCTTCACTAATTTTACTGTAAAAGGTGGGAAGTGCTAAGAAAGGAATATTTTTCATATTGACATTTGGGGTGGTGTCCAAAATTGGAAACACGAAGGTAGTTTTAGTTTGGTTTCTAGCTTCTTCTTCCTCCCCGTGTCCTACATTGTTGTGATCCTCCCGATCATCCATATTGTTCTGGTTTCCAAAAAGAGAGTACTTAAGTGGTTTTATCTTTGAAGAGAACAAGGTATCCCTCTGATGGGAAGGTCTTCCTATTGTTTGGGTGTCTGGGACTCTACTCGAACCAGTTGAGGTTATTGGTGCCAAAGTTTCTGTGTCAATTTGAGAGACAATTATGTTGGTTGAACTACCAAACAAGGTATTCACCTATTCAAGGTCTATGATGTCTTCAAAGTTAGGATCTCCTGATGGTGGTAAGAAAACAAGGGTTGTATTATTTGGTTTTGTGGAAGGCTCGAGTGGTCTTGCCTCCTATCCCAATATTATTGATGCTTCAATTTTCTTTTCTATAGTGCTCCCTGTATTAGTCTCTTCAGAGACTACTTTATCTCTTTGGGTTGATCTAGCTCTTTTTTTTCGGTATCGGTCTACGGAATTTATGAGTGGAATGTTCCTTCCCACAAAAAGATTGGAAGGAATCTTAGTTGAAAGATCTGATTTAGATTTAATGTATCAACCTTTTGGGTCTCTAGGTCTATTCATGAAAGTAAACAAAAACAAAAACAAAAACTACCACTGGGTTTGGTGGAACCTGCTAGAGTAGATAAACAGGTTCTTTCCTCTCATATTAAAGTTCCCCCGCCACCAAAATAATGCTAAGGTTTAGAAGTGATCTATTTCCTAACTATTTCCTACCTTGAGACAACTCCCCGACAATGGCGCCAAAAATGATGGGTATTCTATATGCACTAAAAAACACTAAAAACCCTCAATTAAATTGTCAACTCAGGGTAAGTAAACTTAGAGTTGTAGCACTATATGTTCCAAGGAAGAAAGGCTAGAGGTAGTATAGTCTAACTAAGGAAACAGGATATTGAAGGGCTAATCTACTCAAGCAATGACTACCAATGATCAAACCCTACTAAGAAACTTAAACTATGTACCCTAAGTAACCTTTGATTAAAGGATCGATGGATAGTCCTAAGAAAGCAAATGAAACCCCTACTTAAATAAAATTAACTTAATCATTTCAACAAGCAAAGGCAAACTATCTACCTAATAAGCATTAACAACAGAAAACTACTTTAATTAACCTACTCAAATTCAATAATCAACTATCCTATTAAAGCAAGTAAACAAGAAATCAACTACCCTATCAAAGAAAGTAAACAAGCAAGCAACTACCTTATCAAAGAAATTAAACAAGCAAGCAATCAACTAAATAACCTATGATAACTTTTATGGCAAGTAAAATATTCAAAATTACTCAATAAGCAACTAATCACACCAATAAGCAAGTGAACTCTATTCTTAAATTAAATTTCACAACTACTTCTAATTTATAAAATGAATCTTAATCTACTAAATGGAAAGCATTATGACAATAAAATTAATTAGCAACTACTCTTTAATCTATGATAAGAAAACTATTCTTTAATCTACCAAAGTAAGAAGACTATCTTCTAATATACAAAAGCAAGGAAACTATCCTCTAAGCAAGAAAACTCAAATATAGTGTTGATGGTTATGTCTCTGGTGTCTTATGATATCATGATGGCACTTAACAATGAACAAGAATTCAAGAGGGATAAACTCGATATTGACTTTGATAGAAAAGTGAAAAGTGTGAATTAGACAATCCAATGAGAGGTTAGCCATTATAGAAGCAACATCAACTATCCTACATATCCATGTGATTATTCAATCATGCATTAATCATCAACAGTATAAAAACACTATTCTAGTAAATTCAATTGCATTCTATGCTAATTAAGAAAATTCTTACTACCTAGATTCATAATTGAAAACTACATTCAATAATCAACTTTGAATTGAAATTGCAACCTAAATCTTAGAAAAGGAAATTGCATAAAAATAAACTAAACTAATTCTATTCTAACAATTCAAATTGCAAAAGAGGAAATACTCATAAAACA